>VOQJ01001297.1:18663-38618 GCA_015052665.1 Apistogramma diplotaenia | reverse complement strand
TTTCAAAAGTAAGTGTTGAACTGTACTGCCTACAGGGGTGTAAAAAAAAAAAAAAAAACAAGAACTGACCCCCTGGAAGAAGGTGTAGAGGATGGTGCGGTTGGGCTGGGCCTCCTGGGTGGCGTTGCGCAGAGCATGTGCCGCCGCCAGCAAGGTGACAAACCCCGAGGCTGCACTGTCTGCACCTGGAGCAACGTCAAAGAAAAAAGAGCGGCTGTCCACCTGCAGAGAGGACAAGAGGGGACAGGCATTAACTCATAAATCAACATCTTCCCACAAACTCTGACTAAATTATACTGTACTACTTCCACATTTACCCTTTTACTACATACTTTACTCAATAGTGAGCAGTCGTTTGAGATCACCAACAGCTGTTGAACCACATCGATGTTTTCTAGAAACACCTTTTAAGTTTCACTGGGAGGTTTTTAACAGGCAGAAAACGGGGGAAAGACACAGGGAAGATACGCGGGCAAATCGGCGACAGTCCGGGACTCGAATGTGCGCCGCCCGCTCCACCCCGAGCCACCCGGGCACCCACTGCGTCTGTCATGAATGCTACGTTCCATCTCTGATGTGTGTTTTTGTCACATAAATAGCGCATACAGAAAAAAAATTTTATGATTATTTTTTTCATTAATAACGATTGGTAACGCTTGGTACTGTGGTGAAAGACTGTTTCAGGGATTTCTGATCTCACCCTGGCTGCTGCAATGACCACGCTCTCCCCCGTCTTGTGGCCCTTCTCTGTGCTGTTCAGAGGCTTCGTCACGGCCCAAACATTGAGGTCTCCAAGAGGGTCACATACTATTTCTTAAGGAAGAAACAGGTGTTAGCACATGTTATAGTTAAGCGATGTTTCGATAATCATATTAAACTGTGTAAATACCTGGGTTTATGCTAAAGTTGATGCCATTTCTCCTCATGCAGGTGGCAGTGTTGGTGACCGCAGACATGTGTGAGTAGAGCTGCATCGCGCACAGTGGGTACTGAGGACGAGTGCCATTCATGATATGGTTGTGGTCAAAGTAGCACTGTGGGATGGACAAAAAGCACGCATGTGAGAAAAATGCCATTACACACAGATTTGAAGCAGGGGTGAAAAATCAAGTCCACGTGAAAGTACCAAAAACAAAATAAATCCTCTAATAGCAAACGGAGTCTGACTCTGTAAGCAAAAATGATTCTCACATTAAAATGCTCAACGTGACAGCATGACACGACAAAATGTAATCTTCATTTGGACAGTTGCAAGAGTTAAAATAAGGAGCATAGCTGCTTTGATCAGCACAAATTTTTAAATATATTTTTAATAGAAATACCTCGCAAATAATATGATATTCTGTCTTGTAAAGCCCTAGTCTGTCTAGTCAATTTACTTATCACAACTTTCAACACTTAGTTTACCATTTTCAAAGAGTTACATTTGAAATCATAACCGAAAGTTGTAGATTCAAGACTATGAATGTGATCTGAAGTGTGTAAAAGCTCACTGTGCGATTACATCTTGCATTCTCCAACTTCAAGTGGAAAACAAATAATCTGTTATTTTACCTGTTTTATGGCCCGAGTGTCGTTGTCGTCTTTGAGGGAGAAGATCGGAAAGTCAAACTCCTCGTAGGACAAGCCGTTTCCCAGAGGGTTCCACACTGTCGTGTTACAGTGGGCTAAGGCTGGGTCATAGCTCTCTGAATACACACCTATGGGGGGACACAGAGAGAGTGGGAATTATTTAAGTAATCAGCATCAGTAATGCTGAAGAGAGCAAAATGCTTTGATTTCCTCAATACATCTGTTTAAGCTCACTTAAATCAACTGAAAAATGTAATGACTCATGTGTACACGATGTCTATAAAATCTCCAAACTTCCTGAATATTCCAACTTTTATATTTCAAGACTAGAGCTTTTTTCAGCCACTCCTTATTCCTTATTCACAAGTGGCCGTTGCAACAGGGGTGATTGGCAACACCAGATTAGCTTCCCTATACAGAAGGGCCAGATTGGGATGGTGTGGGCCTGTTCTGGCTTGCTGCCTATATTCCTCCCATGTGCGTTTTGGAGGGAAATATATCAATTTTAAAAAATATTTTTTGCCCATGGCTTTGCAGTGGAGAGAGACAAGAAAGCGGAAAGAGAAATTGGGGAGGACACGCAGTAAAGGGCGACAGGCCAGGAATTGAACCGGAGCCGTTCACACTGCTACACATCAAATGTGGCCCCCTGCTCACGCCCTGAGCCACCCTGGTGCCCAGAGGGCAATATTAAACTTTTTATTACACTACATTTATTTGTCAATTTATATTACTAGTTAAAATAAAATACAGATTATTGATTAGATCAACCAATCTAGTATTCTAGATTCATGGCACACATGCAGCTACCTGTTCTAAAACCACACAACCCCTGACATACACATTAACTCTGCTGATATTTTACAGACACTGTAATGTTTCAGAAGTCAAGCACAGAACAGGAAATATGGCCCAACTACAGTTTGTGGTTTTATGAGCTCTGCCAACTGAGGATCATCAACCTATAATTATTATCATCTCTGTAACTTGTGTATTACTGCAGAGCAAGCCTCAACATGCAAACCCCACCCACCTGAGTTCTCGTTGGGGCAGGTGGTGTGCGGAGAGAAGCCCTGAGCTGGATTCGAGCTTGGTGCCACAACAACAACACCAGCAATCCTGCTGGAGCCGCTTTTCAGTTTCATCATGATGGATCTGATGGGCAGAGGATATAGGAGATGATGCAGGAAAAAGCAGAGGTCAGAGGTGTTCTAGAGTCTTCCAAAATTTACCTCAGGTTTCTCTCCTGAAGGTTTACAGCTAGGATTTACACAATTTATTTTATTGTATATATATCGACTGGATAGTTAAAATCTATTTTGCTGGTCAAAATAAAAGCCAACGGGTAGCAGATCAGTAACAGATTTAATATGTGAGTAACTTTGGAACATGCTAGATTTAGTGTCTGTAAATGAGGGTTATTCTCATTAAAAACTATTGTGAGTGCCACATGTTAACCGCACCTTGTAAAGAGCGTGGAATCCAGAATAACCATATAAGGAGGGTTGGGACCAGAGCTTAGGACCCACTCCAGGTTTTCCTCTGAGTCGAGCACATGGAGCACGCCGACATCACCTGATAAAGAGGCTGGAATCCAAAAAAAGGAATGAAATATCAGCATCTGCGTTACAGCTGTACCAGATATACAGTAAATGCCCTTAAAGGCTTTTCAGTCAGTCTCCATTACGTTTGTGCAGGAGGGACAAAACTGTTGCTGGCTGGGCTTTTGTAGCTTGACACCAGAACGCACTTCTATTGATGCTGAGACTTTTGATATTCAGGTAGTTATGACAGGGAATACTTGTTTTATTGTGGGCTTTCATCTTTTCATCTCTTTTCTGTCACAGACACAGAAGTGTGTTTGTGAGCTTGAACAACTGAAGCAACAATAAACAACTGTTTGTAGTTTATCGTTTACAAAGCGCTTTACTATGACTCGCTGAACACCAAGGATACTCAAATACAACAAATACTTTCATGTACGACAAGTGTATTAGCTTCAACCAGGACAATAATATCACTTTAACATAAGTTGATGTACTCACACTGACAGCCTATTTGATGTGTTGCGTTTAGCAGTCGCACACATGGGACAGTGTAATTAAGATGCACATAAATCTTCTTTTCCACAGAATTACTGCTGACACCTGTGAGAAGGGAAACAAACAGCTTGAGGCATTTATGACACAGATTAAATGTGTACTCATCCCCTTTTTTGTTTTATTGCAAATCCTTTAATAAACTTTGGAAATGCTTTGGAAAATGCTGGATCCTAATTTACTCCAGGTTTCATTTTGCACAAAAAAACGTGAACTGCATTCATGCACAACAGATCAATTTCCTAAACACGTCCAATTTCTCATTCTTTATCGTTTCAATCATGAATATATCCATGTAATAATGTTAGAAATAAGACAGTTTCACTAGTAACACTAGTATGATTTACCACATGATGCTGCTAATGCCTACTTAGTAAGAAAGTTAGAGGTTTAATGTTTAAAATAATAAAGTGACCAGGTTTGTGTCAAAAAATTTCCTCTTTGATGTTTTTAAAACAAACAAAAACAGAAGTATGATCTGAAACTTGGGTCCAAAATTAAAGATGTGAACTGAAACCCTGGTCTGGAAACCAAAGAAAGAACTGTTCAACCACTAATAATACATGATGACAAATTAGCTAGAAAGAAATGTTACTTAAGACATTATACATGAGTTTCTTCATGTGCTATGTTTTTAATGTGCACTGTTTTTGTATGTTTTATTTAGTAATATTTTTGTTCTTCAGTTGTGCTGTATTTTTGTTTGTTTCTCGTTTTCTGGCTTTAGCAGATGAATCTCCGACTGTCTTATCTTAAAACCTTTCATCAAATATTTTAATTCTTCGACAACCTCCTCGTAGCCTGTGAGTATATAAGAGTTTTGACACCTCAGTACATCAGGTTGCAGGTTTTTCCAAGCGTAGCCCTATTAAACTGTACAGGCAGAAATCACCCTCACTAACTTCTGATGCACACCCACCCATTTTGTTCTGTAAGCAGGCCTGAAATAAGGCAAACTCAGTTCATAAAAGAGAAACAAGGGTTCCCCCTAGTAGGCATCTAAGATGTCTATATGTGAGGGATCTGTGCATTCACACTGTGGCCTGTAAACTGTAATGCACACATAATGACAGCAGAGGCACTGAATATGGAAAATGTATTTATAGTGTAGCACTTGTGACTCTCAAGACAGTCCTCTCATCATGTTTTGTAAGAATTAATAATGGGATGAAGTGTGTCTTTAACCTTGGCTCATAATTTCAAGTTTTAAGTGTTTTCAAAATGGACAGCTTTACACTTGTCTCAAGTCTCATAAAACATCTATACCACATTTACATCAGGAAGGCTGTGATAACAAATTTGATCAAAGTGACATACTGAAAGTAAAAAGTTACATGATTTGAGTAACAGAAGCAACAGAGCAACAGAAGAAATAAAGGATAATCTGATTAAATTTTTATACATCTATATGCCGAATTTATCAGGTGAACTACAAGAAACATGCATACAATGTATACAATCTGGTATGGCCGTGCAACCTTTAATTCCACCGGGGGCAGCCGCAGTGGGGAAATCACGAGCGGTCACGCTGATGCTGAGTTAGGAAGAGGGCTGACCCAGACTGCCACTGAAGTCACCACAAAGGCTCAATAAAACAAGAGACAATGGATTTCTTTTGCACATCCAATTGATGGAAATGTGTGGAGAATATTCTCAACACCGAGCCGAGCAACATCAAAAACTCGCTTTGAAACCAGGGAATCGATTTTAAAGGTAGACAGAAAAGCCCCTGCTAATGCTAACTTAGCCTAGCCTTCAGCTAGCTCCGGACACAAAGAAGTCCATGAAGCTAACCGACCAAAAGCGAAACTCACTTCATCTTCTAGCCATTAGGCGAAGACATAAATGTAGCAATACTGGAATACAACTCACCTATGAAAAACAAACAAACTATCAAGTTAATGGTCCATTTGTTCGACAGCAAATCCATCTTCCTGGTTTGAAAAGCTGAAAACACAACAGGAAGTGTTGATACGGGGAAACATCCGGGTTTTGGTGTTTGGTTCCGCTTTACAGAACCGGACTCAATCAAAAGGACCAAAGTTATTAAAATGTTTTTTGTTTTTTTTTAATAATATATATATATTTTTTTATTTTCAGCTAAGCTTAAATTTTGTTTCCAGCATGAATTTGCTAGTTTCAATTTATTTTTTCACTGTTTTGAAATGGATGTGAATAACTGCCACGCAAATAATCAGATTGTAATAAAAATCTGAATCTGGAATTTATTCTTAATGGTTCATTAAAGTCTAACTACATGTAAAAATACAGGCCTTTTTAAAACCAAACCACATATAAATCAATAGCTGAATGAGTTTTAACCTCCTAAGTAACTGAAGCTTCCATGAGCCCCCTTTCCTTTCAGTGACAGATAATTTTTTAAATTAATTTCCCTTTTATCTGTTGTGTTTATGTACGTCTTTTGAACCTTTGTCAGGATGTGTTTTGGTGAATACAAAACACTCAGTCCAAACTGTAGTTTTGGACTTCATAAAAGGGACACACACACACACACACACACACACACACACACACACACTTCACTTCTGTTCATAAAAGGACCTTTTTATTTTATTGTTTCCCACAGATACACTGCATATATACTGCTCATTTTGCATTATTCATGTCACATAAGTCAGAAGAGAGTTACCAGTATGGTTTTATAGCTCTAATAAAGCACACAGCACTACCCTGATAATGCAGCAGCACTTACAACAAAAAGCTTTTAGTAGGATCGGTGGTGAGCAGGAATAGATAGCTGACATTAGGTTTAACAACACTGTGAGCAAACACATATAGAACTCTTTCACTTGTCATGCTGGTAACTTTATTATTACTACAACAAAAGTAAGAGTGGATGTGTTTCACTTTTCATCGTCTCAGCGGAACTGAAGTGGACTCACACGGAGACCGATCACGTCCTTGCCGATCTCTGTCACCTAGAAAATGAATAGGAAAGTGAAAATGGGCATGTTTAATGATACATAAATAGAAACATGATCTTACAAATGTTTAATTTCCACTATTGATTTGGCAATAACTACTTGTTTCAGACAGTGGATGCACTGAAGAGCTGCACCAAGGCCCAGTATAAGATAAAAAAGGATTATTTTGAAGTGTGAATCATGCAAAGTCAATCGTGAAAATGACCTTAAGTTATGCATCGTCTTCTCACTGAGACCAAACTCCTTTCCTGACTGATTTTTGAAAGCTTCATTTTCAGTGGCCTGGCCTACCTGTGTGACCCTGCAGATCTGCCCTTTGTAAGTGGGGCAGTAACAGGCTCCAGACAGAGGGCACTTCTCAACAGGGCGTCCACGGTATAGGGGAACAAAAGAGGCAGCACACAGGTCAAATGGATTGTGGGGGTCGTAGTTCAACTGGTGGGCATCAGTCAGGTTCTTCTCACACGCAGCCAAAATCTTGCGAGTCTAAATGTGAGTGAGGAGATGATGATAATGATGAGACCAGTGCATTACAAGCCATTTAATATACAGACCTTTATGAAATCAAAAACAATGCTAAGCTATGACTGATGAACCACCAACCTGCTGTGCAACATCTGGCTTTGGCCCAAGTTCGAGGAGGCGTCGTGCAAAGCCTGCAGCAGTCTTAAAGTTACGCAGTTTGAAGAAGAGGTTCAGAGCTGTGCGCAACACCAGCACCATGTGGACTGGCTGGAGATTACAGTGGGTGAAGTAAGCAGCCATCTGCAAGGAAAAACACACACAAAATGAATTTAACATTTTATCATTTGTTGGTGATATTTAGTCTGCTCACATCAACAGCCTTAACAATCAGTCAAGGTTACATCCTGTTCTTACCTCACACAATCTCTTCTGCTGTTCCAGCGTATCTTTAGGCAACTTCTTCCTCTCAGTCTCCATGGTCAGACCCACGATGTACTCTTTGCAAATAGTGATCAGCTGCTGAGCCTATAACACATTTTACCCAGTTAAATGTCTGAGATTATAATAAACGTATATCAACACAATTACTAAGTATTTGAAACGCACAGGAGTCCCAACCAGCACACAGCTAAAAGCTTGTAGGTCCATTACAAGTGGACTTCAGAAATTATACAGATCAGATTCGAGGCGTGCCTGCTTACCTCTGCGATCTCCTGCTTGTTATCAACCACAAGCAGAGGTACAGACAGGAGGATAGCTCTGAAGCGTTCAACCGCCTCCTCAAATCGCCCAGATGTGGTCAGCTGGTAGCACTGCTGCAGACGGGAGATGAGATCGGAGAGCCGCAGGCCCACAGCAGGCAGCCCCTGCTTTGCCCCACAGTCCTAAAAAAAACAAACAAAACACCACAGCATTGTCAGTTTCTGCTACATAGAATCAGTCAGAAACTATGAAGAAAATGGATGAGCGATACCTTATATATCCTAATAAAATCTAATAACAGCTGTACCTTCCAGTTCCTCTGTGGATGTCCACGCAGGCAGGGCAGGGATGGCAGCCCCAGGTAACATGTGCGTCCTCTGGACAGCGTCTGCATGAAGAGCGACTTATAGGGGCCAAAGTTCACAACTCCAACCTGGTCGTGGAGCAGCTACGGTAGAAACAAGCACAGGCAATCAACTGATTATGCCTTACTTTATATGCAAATGGTTTATGTTATTAAAGGGAACCCAAAAAAAAGTAACAAGTGATGTGAGAAATACTGTCAAGATGAGCATACTCTCATTGCAGTTTCAAAGGAGCCAGCCAGCATGTGATCCACTGGCAGCTGGGAATTGTTGCACCACATCTGGGTGGGACTTGTGCCCTTGGTGGGTGGGACAAAGAAGCCGTCTTCTGTTCCTCCACCCGCACCAACCGGCACATCCTGTTGATTGGTTGAAAGTTAACCTAAAGCTGACCATCTCAAAACTTTGCACTCATCTCATGTCCAGCATTAGAAATGTTCTCTCTCACCAGCTCTGGAGGAAGGTCCAGGTCTTCCTCAACCTCCCATCCTCCTCCTTCCTCTTTCCCCAGTCCTTCCTCCCCTAATCCTTCCTGGGCATCCACATAGCCATCTGAGAGCAAGATAAGTAGGCCCAATCAGTACACTGACTGTTTGAAATTAATAAAATAATAGTTACATTTTTCTGAATTTACCGTCATCCAGCTGAAGCTCAGCATCATCTCCCCAGCCTTCAGCTCCTGAAGCATCCATGTCCAAGTCGGCAGCCATCTGACCGGCTTTCCCTACAACAGGTGAGCTGTGTTCTTACTTTGCCCGTGTTAAATCCCACAGGATTCAACAACTATTACAACATACAAATATTACTTCATCATTGAGTATCATTCAGAAGCACTGCTGCATATTAGAAAAATATTTTTTAAACTAATATGTATTAAACAAAAGCAATTTAAGTTCAGGCAGAAGATTTCTTCACACCATAAATTTCAGTGCCGGGATACGTGGCTCCAGGTGGGGTTGTTCTTGAGAACATCAACATTTCAGTTCAATTCCATACACGTTCCAGTTATTGGTTCTATTGCAATTTCATTCAATTGGTTCTATTATTCTACTGGTGCTATTGGATGAAACCTACATAAGTATGATGTGCATAAGGTTTCTTCCTTTCCAGCACATCACAATCACAGTTCATTACTCACCCTTTGCTGCAATGGCTCCCTCAAAGAAGCCCTTTGAAACAGTGAGTAGAGGCCAGTTAGTATCCAGAGGGTTGATGGGTGGAGGTGGCTGCAGCAGTTGTGCATTGGGATCAACCTCTGGTACCTGAAGGTCATACAACAATCAATTAGAATTAAGTAATAATTGCATTATTTATTAGCATGAGAGTTGTTTTGCAAACACACCGTCTCCTTTTCTGGGTCAAAGGTCTCTTTTAGTGCCTCAGCCTCTTCGTCCAGTCCGTGTGTGGCTGCAGTCAGGTAGGCAAGAGACTCTGCAAGCATGCACACAAATAGTTACACATGCAAGCTTCTATTATGAAGGCTTTAAGACAAAATATGACTGAATATGAATGAATGGTGACAAATAAACTTACTCTGTCCACAGTTCTTCAAGATTCTGACTCTCTCGCTGACGTCTCCAAGGTAGAGAGCTGCCTGGTAGTGACCGCTCATGTCCTTTCTGATCTCAGCTACACAGAGATCCCACAAACATTAGATATACTGGAAGAGAGCGTACAAACCCTCCCTGCATATTCAGACTAAAGGAATAGTCACTCACCAATCTTCATCATCTTGCGTAACTTGGCCAAGTTACCAGTGATGAGGTAGAGGAAGGTGAGCTTGTCAAAGTTCTTGGTCCTCTGATAGCACATTTCCACAACCTGGTGATGACCCTGCAGCAGTGCTGCCTCACCCAGACGCTCCCAGCAGCTGCGCTCATCCAGGGCCTTGGCTGCCTCCAGGGCCACCTGGAAGTACGGAGATGCGATTTTTGATTTTGCATTTTGTTCTAAACAGATGGGTAGACAGATCTCTGCCACACTCTTTGATTTGAGCTCATCTACAAACCCTTCAGGCTTCTCTGAAAAACTGACAGAATCAGTACAGCAATCATCAAGTACTGCTTGCAGCTCACCTCGATGTTGCCGCACTCCAGAGCCAGGCTAAACCGCGTCTTCTCATCTTTGACAAAGTGCAGCGCTACCTCGGGGTAGCCCTTCTTCTGCAGATAGGCAATGATGGACTGGCCCACCAGTTTGGCATTGCGCACCATGTGGAGCACCTGAACAGGACGGCAGTAAGAGAAATGACGACAGAATTAGCAATTGGGAATTAAATGATTCCTGAAAAAAGGCAAAGCTGTTAAATATGGATTTCAGATTATCACTGTTTAATCTCCTTCAGCGTACTCTGATTATTACTTCAAGGACACATCATTAAGAACCAACCTCATCATATTTGCGATTGACCAGCGCCAGTTTGAAGCGATACTCTGTGGGGTCAATGGTAAGCACCCGAGGCCTGCACTCCCTGTCCAGGCAGTAAACACTGTTTCCTCTCACACGGGTCACATAGATGGGCAGGTCCAGGGTTCTAATGATGCCATGATCACTGCAGGAACACAAAAGTTCTAAGTTAGACAGTTTGAACAAACTACTTCAGCTTTCTTATCTAAAGAATACAAAAAACAAATAAATCTTAAACACAAAGCTGCATATTTAAGCAAAAACTTTGGCTCCAACTACTCTGAGCTGCTGCTGTGTTTATTCTAAAATGCAGTTAAATCTAACAAAGACATCAGGCATCACTTTCAAGGAAAAAAGGGCCTAAGGCAACATTTTAGCTTACAACTTTCTCAGTGGCATCTTATTCTATTGAATACATCTTAACAGGTCTGTAGCACATTTGAGAGTTTTTTTCCTAAGAGACTTGCACTTGTTGAGATGAATTAATGCTGCTTTTTCTAAGAAGCACATACCCAGAAGTGAGGGCGTATTTGATGTGGTTGGAAGTGGTGTAGATAAACACTCCACTCTCATCCCAGGCTCCACTCTTCACTCTGATGTTCTCGTGAATGTTGCACAAACTTTCCAGCTTACGGTTGCAGATCATAATTGCTGAGGGAAGGAAATGAAGAAAAATTTAGAGCCTCTT
The DNA here is from genome assembly GCA_015052665.1 of Apistogramma diplotaenia. Classification (NCBI taxonomy): domain Eukaryota; kingdom Metazoa; phylum Chordata; class Actinopteri; order Cichliformes; family Cichlidae; genus Apistogramma; species Apistogramma diplotaenia. The sequence goes on along the minus strand of VOQJ01001297.1, from coordinate 27,376 downwards.
CATAAATCAAGAGAACATTTGCTGGTCAACTGAAGTATTTGTGGTTTTTAACGTTGCTTTTTATGTTGGTAGAACCAATAACACACTTCTTTTTTAGCCGATTAAGTAAAAAAATGAAGTCTTTCAATTGTTCTTCCATTAACTTTATGTTTACAGAATAGTGTAAGCATGAGTGACCAAATGTGCCAAGGCCTCTCCCTCGCAGCACAAACAAGTTTAGAAGAAAGAAGGGGAGAAAGACGTGTCTCAGACAAGGATATTCATCTTATCTACCCACCATGTTTAGCCAGCAGAGCCACGTGGCTGGTGTCTGCACTCCACACCACGTACTTGACCTTGGAGATTTTGACAGTGGCCAGGGAGCGTTTCTGCTGCACGTCGAACAGCGTGACGCCGTCGGCATCGCGCAGCAGCAGCGAGCCCGTACCGGCGTAGAAGATCTCCTCACAGCTCGGCACCTGGACTTTTTTCACAATTTCATTCTTCAGGTTTTTAATCAGCAGCTGCAATGGAGAATAAAATGTTGTAAAAAACAATTAATTATTAAGACAAAAACAAACACTGCAAAGTCTAAAACCTTTTTGTTTTGTTTTTCATTAAAGTATGAATAATTGTACTTATCTGGGAGGAAAATATTACAAAATAAAGAATTGCCTTATTTCATAAACCACTGTGGCTGCATAAGCACTATCATGGACTCTTGAATAGAATATAATGCTTTTTTTGTCATACAGATGTACAATGAGATTGGAGTTTTGCTCCTGTTCAGTGCCATAAAACGGAACCTCTAAAAATATACAGAATGGTTACAAAATATATACATTGTAAAGAATAATAATAATAATGTAAGTATATGCATATGATAGATGGTATAGAGCTTTGCACTAGGTGAATTACTATTGCACTAGTGGATGACTATTGGATACTGCACATTACAAAACTGATAGATATTGTCCAGGGTGAATAATGTAATATTACACAGAGATGTGGGTATTACACAGTTAGTGTGTGTCAACTTTTCAAATCTCTCTTTAAAGGCTTTTCCATATATATTTCTACTTATAAACTTTCAAATGTACTTACAGAGTGCATACGATCCAAGACAGCAAACCTGTTCCTGGCCACCCACACTGCTGTCAGACCAGAAGACCTTTTCCCCTCCGGTGCTGAAAAAGAAAGACAGACTCTTGTGTGTGGATCTAAACTGACAGAGACATAAATAAAAAGTAAAGGAAAAAAAAACCCCAGAAAACTGCAGGAAGGTTTTTAGTTTAGTTTTTTACCATCAGGGTTCTGAGAGTCACTTTCTTTGGGAATTGAGTACAGGTCATAGGTGCTGTTCTCCAGGTTGGTTGCTCTCTGCAGGAGGTAAAGAACATTGCAATAAACACACGGAAAACAACGAACTTGACTGAGCAGTGAGTAACGTGTGAGTGCGTTTTCACCAGGAGATACTTACAGTGCAGAGCAGGACAGCGTTCTCAGCAGGGTTGTAAGACATGCTGAACACCGGGAACTTAGACCCACTAAGACAAGACGAAAGTGAAACAGGTAAAAAGATGGTTATTTTAAATTACACTTAAGAAAAAAACCCCACTTCACAGCAGTTACACTAACCTGTGCTTACTCAAAATACTATCATTTATCACCAACACACAGCGCCTACCTGCGCAGCTGCATAACAGCCGTGTCTTTACTGCTGTTGAAGTCCAGCTGACGAAGAAAGCGATCCTTGACGTAGTAAAGCATGTTGCCGTGTACAGCGTAGGCTGGGCGCTCACGCTCCAACTTGAACACAATCATACCACTGTCATGGCCTAGAGGGCATAAAGCAAACCATTGGTCAGTGCCAAGTTTCACACGTACACAGTGTATTTATCCCCTTCAGGACATATCTACCAATCACTTCCTGTTACTAGGCCGGGCAATCTTAACTCTTTTTCCTGATACGCAAACAAAAAGCTTAAAAATAGTATATAAAGGAAATTTCAATATTTGAACTCCATTAATCTTCCTGCTTTTGTTAGGGCAGCATCAGTACTGACCAGCAGCAAACAGGTTGAGGTTTGGGTGGGCACCCAGGACCCAGAAACGATCATGATCGCGCCGGAAGGTCTGCACGCCGGTCCTCTTGGACATGTCCCACACCCGGATGCTTTTGTCTTCAGAGTTGGACAGGATGAGCTCCTGACGTGGGTGGAAGATGGCACAGGACACGTTGTTGTAGTGACCACGGCATGTATCAAGCTCCCACGCCTTGGACTCTGAACAGAGGGATGGAAAACAATGACAATTAATGACAAAAAAATAAATAAATAAGTCAAGCAGCTGTACAAAAGACAGACAGAACAAGAAAAAAAAACACAAAGCAGGAAACACTTAGTGAAGTAGTCAGCTTACTGAAATATCTCCTTTTCAGCACAAGAGCTTCTTGCCAACAGTTTCAGCTTCAGTGATCATCAGCTAATTCCACTCACCATTCATTCTCCAGATCTTCACCTGCCTGTCATCAGCTCCAGACACAATGAGAGGCATGCTGGGGTGGAAGGCTGCCCAGTTGACCCCACGGTCGTGACCCTGAACACAAATACAACCTTAAGTCATATAAATAGCTGTTGTTCCACTGGGGCAGAGAACAAACCCAAAGCAATGTTAATTTTTTTAAAATTAGGACTGAATATTTTTGGCCTTAAGTAATAACATAGCACGCACATGCTATGTTGCTACATTAATGCTAAATGCTATTTTTCACAAACAGTACTGTAACATGGACGTTTTTGATTACTTGGAGAACCTCATCAATTCTAAACTTGATTCTCAACTCATTTAAAAGGAAAAAAGAATTTCAATGTTTTTGCTTCGGGGAAAAGAAAAGCAACACAAATCAAACAGTATGTGAGTCAAAGACCACAAAATGCTGTTTCCCTGCAATGAGATACCAGAAACAAATGAAGGTTCTCTCACTAATAACCTTAAAAGGTAATTCATTCAAAAGACAAGGCAAGGCGTACGTTTACAAAGTTACAAAATGTACAGCTTTACAAATGCATTTGAAAGTTGCTTCTCACCTCAAGGACGTGCTTAACAACAGCATCAGAGGCACCAAACAAGTCAACACCAGAGATGCCGCGCACCTCCGTCTCCACAGCGCCTGGAGACAGGTTCTTCTTCCTCAAACCTGGAACCACCACAGAGCACCACGTGCAAGGGGGAGCCATATTCATGTTACACAGTACAGAGGAACATGGAAGAAACAAGATACATATTATTTAAATATCAAAGTGTGGTGCTTCATCATGGGAGAAGAGAGGCCACAAGTTGGGATTAAACAGAGTGTACTGTTGGACTACTGAGCACACACACAGGTTTGAAACACACTAACACAGCTTCTGTTTTCTCATTACCTGCCAGCTTGAGTCTTGAAACAATTATTCCTGCATCAGCTTACATGATAAAATCTTAATCACGTGTGATTTGACTGGACAGCAGAGCAAGTCGTTTATTTCAGAGACTCAAATGAGATCAGGAAATGAAACAAAAAAAATACTGAGAAAACACAGCTTGTATTCATGATTCCTGCCTGTTAAAACAAAGTGGTGAGCAAATAGTTCAACAGCACGGACAGAAATGACACGCAGGAAAAAGAAATGGCACTGGGACCCCGTGTGCAGGTGTGGATGCTTCCAGGGAGAGCATGGGATAAGGAGGACACAGGGAGTGTTGTGGACTTGGCTGATGGAGGTGGAGTGGGTGGTAGCTGGCATTGTAAAGATGTGCCTCGATGGGGCGTTGAATATCAGAAATGTGAGTCCTGGAGTTTGCTCGTGCATGTTTTTGTCAGGATGTTTGAATGACGTGCAGTTAATGTAGTCTGAAATGTCACCGTTATGGGTTAGGAATGAAGCTGATAACAATAAGGTGCGATGGCTACAGGAAATATAAACACTGTTGTATATTTCATGTTATTTTTTGAGCAGCAGAGTAAGTCGTGCAAGTGTCATGGGCAATACAGAAATTTCTGAACAGCCAGGAAGTTTAAGTATATAAAAGATCCACTTTTAAACCAGTCAAATGTTTGTGGATGCAGGTGTAACAGCATGGGGAGCGCTATGGAGTTTATATGAGTACGAAGTGAACCCTCAAAGCTAAACCTGCACATGTATTTATGATGCATTTAACATTTAAGAAAAAGCTGAAATACATGCTGAAGTTAGGTCATGTGATATATGCGACTGAAAAAGTACAGATGGATCCAACCATGCTCAATGCAAAAAGCATATTAATTACATAAACCCAGGAATGTCACAGAACTTATGCATGTTCACATGGAAGGACGAGAAAGGAGTTAGTCTAAAGACGAGGAAGGAAAAAATAAAATCATCACATGATTTTTAGAACATGCAAAGGCACAGAAACACCTCTCCAACTATCCATCCATGTGGATTACATCCTTTCTGATCTGTAAGCCCTTTCATCTTTCAAAGCATTTATTTAAAGTGCAGTATTACATTCACAAATACCACACTATAAATTTGTTCTAATGCAGTTAACTCATAAGAAGAGAGGTGTTTCTGCAAACAGCCCACAGAGATTTGTCCTCTACAAGTCAGAGAGGAAGAAGAGGCATAGGACTTGACTTTAGTCCTGCTCCCATCTTCTTCCTCATCTTTGGTACCACTCTGCTCCCACCCCCTCCCTCAAACCCAGCCCGTTGTCCTCTGGCCCACCATCCCCAGGCCCTCACCGGAGATATCCCACACTCGCACAGTCTGATCCAAACTGCCTGACACCACCAGGTCCTCGGATGGGTGGAACTGGGCGCACATCACATAGTGATTATGGCCAGTCAGCACACTGTGGGCAAGAGAGAAATAGAGGAGAAAACATAAGAACTTAAGGCAGACAAAAAAGTGTTTTAATTATGGTAAATACTAATGATTTAAATTCTTGTTTATTTAAAATCTCGATCATGAGGTCAGTGTGCAAGTTGTAGAAAAAACTGTTTAAACTTTACAAAGTGTCTTACCAGACACAGGTCCTGGACTGCCAGTTCCAGATACGAATGGTCTGATCATCTGAAGCACTCAGAATCCAGGGGTACTCCTACAGACAAGGAGATAAGTAATGAATTAACAAGTTTAAATTTAATTCAGACATTGAAAACAGAATACAAAAACAGGAAGTAGTAATCCAGCTCTGTGACACATTAAAGGAAAAACCCTTAAAATAAAGCATTTACTGGTACTGCTTTGAATCCCAGCTGTGGTGGATGACCGTGTTTATACATATACTAGAGACACCAGTGTGTCTGCATCACTCAAATACAGCCAAAGCTGTCTTGGACTTGGAGACAAACTGAGTGTACTCACAGATGGTCAGAGCTATGAAAACGAGCCAGCATGTTTAAATTGGCAGAATACTAGTTATTGCATTTGTATAATGGTAAACGGACCAGTACTTTTATAATCATTGAATGCTCAAATAGAGTAGAAAAGCAGAAAATATGTTTTGTTTTTACTATAATAAGCAACTTTGCATTTTGTATCAAATGTCTCACAGGTGTTCAGAGATGTAATTAGATTTCTGGGAAGATGCACATAAGTGCAGATTTATGGCATCACTATAACTCAAGTACTCTGCGACTTGGCACTGATTCTACATATTCTTCCAAAACTCTTTTGTTACAATGGCAGGGCCACTCACATGGTGAAAGAAGGTGGTTCTGATGTAGTCAAGATGTCCAAGGAGGGTGAAAAGGCAGCGTCTCAGTTTGTAGTTCCACACCTGTTCACAACAAGATTATTTACTCGGCTCTGACCTAATTATTATTATAGTGTTTTAACACATGTCAGCACTATGAAACAAAGCATCTAACTTCACACCAAATATTAGAAATCCTGAGTATGAGATACTGCCACAAAACCAAGTGATATTAAAAAACACTCAAACTGCATTTATCCAGCTTCTGTCAGCTTCATAGCATTTTATAGAGGTCCCACCTTAATTTTGTAGTCATCCCCTCCAGACACAAACAGAGGCTGCTGCTTGTGGAAATCAATCCCTCTGACAGGGCCTGTGGGGCCAAACCATATTAAATCACACCTCAATTCCATAAATAACACAGTATGTAAACTGAAGCAGCGAAAATCGAGCTACAACACCGCCTTACCATCATGCTCATCGAATTTATCAATAAGTGTGCACATCCGGTAGTCCCACAGCTGGATGACTCCGTTATGCAAACTTGCAAGAACCCATGGCCTTTTGGGATGGAAGCTCAGACCTGAAATGTAACACAGCTCGTGAGTAATATATAATATCTTACACTTCACACGACGGGCAACATCTTAACCTATAGGTGCATTCAGAAAATGCCAACTGATGCTAGCTGAAGAGCTAAGGCCACGTATAGCTACTGTCTATTCAACTCTACACAGGAACAGGACTTAATACGACAAATTAGTAAGAGGGGGCCAGAGCCAAATTTGTCAAAAATAACAAAAACTAACAGACAGCTTTAACTAACAGACAGCTTTAGAAGAATACGTAACCGAGGAGGCTAACGTTAGCTTCTTTGCTAAAGAGTAGCTAGCAGACTCTTACCTTTGACACGGGCCGACTTCGTCTCAAATTTCGTTAACATCGTTACTGGTCAACCGTGCAGGTTTCCTTTTTAATGCTGTGATAAAACACACTCGGAACAAATAATTTTAAAAAGCTAAACTCCACAGACAGGTTGGCTCAAACGGCCCGATCGCCTTCGCCCATTTAGTTGATTCTCCTTTTTCCTGACACGTAGTCCGTTTTGTCTTCCGGTTTTGAACAATAAAGTTTTGCTGTGAAACTCTTACGCAGAAAGCGCCACGGCAGCGGTGCACAGAAAAGCGTTGCATAGAGCAGCGCTGACGAGAGCCCTGCGGCTACATGCCGTCATAACAGATCTAATCCGTCTATTTCTAACCACTCCTGCGACGTAAGAAATATAAATATACAGACTGAAAAAGAAATCATTTCGTTCAGAAAAACATTTCTTTTAGAAAATAATAATAAAAAAAGAATAATGAAAAAATAAAGCGATTATTCTTCAAAACGTCGAAATCATGAACTCACAAAGTCACAAATTTTGGGGGAAAATTTGTAGAACACATGAATTGGCTTGTTTTCTTGTCCAAATATATTGAATAATTAGAAAATTCTTTATTTTTTAAAACCAATTGCATTACCTTTTGATTAGATCACTCGCTGCAGGCATAATACGTGGCAAATGGAGGTGCCTGCGGTGTGAAATAATGTTTTTCCACTGGATTACTGAGGAGGAAAGGAAGTTTCAATACTACTACAAAGGAAAAATAGACTTTACACTGTGTTTTTCTCTTTAAACATCTCAAAATGCAGTTGTAGTCAGAAATTTTAATACACTCATCATGGGGCTTTTAATTATTTAATTGAACTATTGTTTTTCTGGTGTGGAGTGTTTTACAGCATCCATCATTAATGACTTCTACAAAGTGCACAAGTCTGAATTTCTTATGGATTTTCTCTAATCAGTGCCTAGGAATGTGTGTTAACATAACCATAGTGAAAGCAAACTCAGATTCCACTGAGGTTTGAACTCTGATCACTGGATTCAAAGTCCAGAGAGATAACCATTACACCATGGAACCCACTTATGTGGGATTCTGCAGGTACTCCAGTTTCCTTCCACAGTCCAAAGACATGCAGTTAGTGGAACTAGGTTAATTGGTTGTTCTAAAATTGCACATGGTCCAGGCCCAACTCCTGAAAAGCTGTCTCACAGAATAATCTCTCCACTGCCAAACCCAGGCTCAACCATCAGATTTCCAGAAGGAGAAGGGTGATTTGTCACTACCACTGCATCCAACACTTGGCATTGCATTTGGTGATGTAAGGCTTGGATGCAGCTGCTTGGCCATGGAAACCCATTCCATGAAGCTCTCTAAGAACTGTTCTTGAACTAATCTGAAAGCCTCATGAGGTTTGGAGGTCTGTAGCAGTTCATTCCCAATTGCTTCCACTTATAATACCAGTAACAATTGACTGTGGAATATTCAGTAGTGAGGAAGTTTCACAACTGGACTTGTTGCACAGAGGCAGTTTATTCACTGCGGTAATATGTGAATTTCCCCGTCGTGGGATCATTAAAGTTCTATTCTATTCTATTCCCAATTACATATAATTTCCTCTGCAACCCCAACTCTGAAAACACTCTAATAAAACACTCCTGCTGTACATTACTAGGCTGCTGGGAAAGAAAAAGACCATAGCCTCTTTGGAGCATTAGCTCTTAACACACTTTTCTGTAACAAAATGAGTGAATCTGTTACTTAACCCTTATATTATGTTGAAAAAAAAATACATTGATTAGGTTGCGGGTCATTTTGACCCATATTGTTTAAATCCACTCAAAACAGTCAAAAATGAAGTTAAACTAATCAGAATTTTATTTCAGATTATACTCTCAGGTTCCTTATATATATATATATATAAAACTGGATTTTATATCACAGACATGCCTCCCCTCCAAGTTGGTCATGTCAAGGATTATCTTCTCTATGGGTGGGAATATGAAGAGCTGAAATGTTGATTCAATATCATCAACTCTTGTGACATCTTGTGTTTTTTGATTTTTTCTTAGGCCTCAGACAAAAAATCTTGATGCTGATTTTCTTCTGATACATCATTGGCCCTTTTT
>VOQJ01001292.1:65233-76411 GCA_015052665.1 Apistogramma diplotaenia | reverse complement strand
TTTTGGTTCGTGGTCCACGTGTCCGCGCCCCCCAGGAGCACACACACACACACACACACACACACACACACACACACACACACACACACACACACACACACACACACACACACACACCTGTGGCTGTGAGCTTTCAAGTAATATGCGTGTGCACATTTAGGTTGCCCCAGCCTCGGGCCAGAGACATGCTGGATGCCGGAGTAATCGTAGCCCTCGGAAGCGACTTCAACCCCAATGCCTATTGCTGCTCCATGGTGAGTGCGGGAATCCTGTCTCCTCCTGTTACAACCACACGCTGTATAATAATAATAATAATGCATTAGTCTTATATAGTGCTTTCTAGACACTCAAAGACGCTTTACAATTTTATGCACTATTCATTCACACCTCAATCATACTTGGTGGTGGTGAGCTACTAATGTAGCCACAGTCTGACAGAGGCGTGGCTGCCAGTTTGCGCCTACGGCCCCTCTGACCACCACCGTCACACAACCACATTCACACTAGGCAACTTGGGGTTAGGTGTCTTGCCCAGGGACACAAGGACAGCATGCGCTCAGATGGGGACTCGAACCAGCAACCCTCCGGTTGCAAGGCAAGCGCCCACCTACAGCCCGACTGCCTCCTCCTGGGTGTAAGTGTTGCGACACCACCACGAGACTTAAACGTGACATTTTTGACACCACAATGATAAGTTATCAGCTTACACAGAGGCCCAAACCATTTTCAGTAGCCTGTGGGGGTTAACTCGCTTCTGGAGCCAGCCTCAAGTGGCCATTAAAGGAACTGCAGTTGTCCACACTTGCTTCATTCTTCGCCCCTGGAGGTTGCGACTTGCATACATACCTCACATGTCTTTTACCCAGCCGATAGTGATGCACCTGGCTTGCGTTAACATGAGGATGTCCATGTCGGAGGCTTTGGCCGCGGCCACCATCAATGCAGCCTATGCCCTCGGGCGCTCCCACACACACGGATCCCTGGAGGTCAACAAGCACGGAGACCTGCTGCTCCTCAACGCCACACGGTAAGCAATAAACAACAGTTTAGTGTTTAAATGTTTGGATTTTCCTGATCAAACATAGTGATATTCCAAAAGTTAAATATTGATATTGTATTAAAAAGCCACATGATAATATGGCAAATGCTAATAAATTAAATAGTATATGTTTTGTAAGCTTATGTATCCCTAAACTTATCATATATATTTAACTTGGCTCATAACATAGCCAAGTTAAATATAATAGTGTTTGTATTGTCTGTGTATATTGCTGTAATATTCTGACTACTTTCCACATTGAAAATATAATCGCTTTAGATTAGAAGAACATTATTATCATGGTATTTTAAGAGTTGTGTCATAAATAGCTGAGTTTCATGAGCTTTGTCCTGTCTTCTCTGGCTCACTGCAGGTGGGAGCACCTGATTTACCAGCTGGGAGGACATCAGGAGCTCATCCGTTATGTCGTCATCAAAGGGAACGTCGTCTACGATAACGATAAAATCCTGGACTTGTAATTGTTAAACAGGGTTAATACAGTTAACTGAAACCAATGAAACAATCTAAATGTGAAAAAAAGGGATATTGTGTGCTTGCAGAACTAACAAGGATAAAATAAAAGTTTTAGTCTTCGCCAGTGTGGTGACAATAGTCAGTCCAATAAGCACGGGAAGAACTTGGTGTCGATTTTTCCTCTGCCACACCAACTGTCAGCGAGGAGGTCTTCCTGCCAGCTCCATCTTCAACATCCCTCCTCTGCACATGTCCAAACCGTCCATCACAGCAGGTCTCACTTCCCTTTCACTCTTGCTGCTATCCTTCTGTCACAAATCACCCGACACTGGTCTCCATCCACGCCAATCCCTGATGTAATCTCACCTCCACCTCGAACCCATCGGTCACTCCTACCTCACCATGCCACTGTCCAGCACACACTTCTCTGCCACTCCCGGCTTCCTCATACAGTACCTTAGTTCCTCTCAGTGGATGCCCTTCCTGATGCAACTCTTCCCATTTATCCAGGATTGGAACCCACCCTGGCTTGTCTTTAAAAAATGTAATTAAAATGTAAATATTAAATAACCACTGTTCGTCTAGTTGACAGAGAGCTGCTAGATCATATTTTGCCCCCCCAGGTCATCAAACCTGAGGGGTCTGACCTTTGTTAAGCCTGAAGCGACCTGATGCTCTGCTTTTATCAGCAGACTGCTCAAACAAAAGCAAGTGTGTCAGTAATTAAAAAATCCCATCAATCTACATTTCTGTAGCGTGCTCTTTGTCTTTATTGAACATGTTAGTACACAACACTCACTTTATCAAGTCCCCCTCCCCCCCACATGGCTTTTAACCTGATAAATCATTCTCAGTCTTCTGATTGTCCTTTTGTTATTTTACACGAAAAAACACATTATATTGCGATTAAAAAAGGCTAACTATAAAAAAACTCTTTAAATGCTATTCACAACAATAACTGCGTGCAGAAGTGGGAATAAAAAGATCAAAGGCTGCAGTGGCACATGTAATAACTGACTTTTTTAAACTATGAAGATAATATATTTTATATGCCCAAAGCTCAGATTATGAATCACGTCCATTAATCGCCTCAGGCTTCATACTTCTTCCCTGCCCGGTGGATCTGTTGGTAAAGGGTCATGGAGAAAGCCATACCGAGCAGCTGAAAACAGAAAAACACTCCAGTTAACACAGTAGTGCACAGCAGAGGCCTGAACTACGAAGCAGGATTCAGTGCTTAGTGAGTTAATGTTATAGAGTTACAAAGGTGATTCCTTTATTATCCACATAACTGGCAGACTTAACCTGTTAATGTTCCAGATAAGACATCTACGTAATTTAAGATTAAACCAGTCAGTTCCCTGCAAGACCGCGTCACTATTCCTGGAAGACCTCAAATATGACGATCTCTAGTCTTAAGTTTTTGTCTTCCTCTCATAAGAAAAAATAGATTCAGCAGTTTATTTCCTGCTGGCTGCAAAGTATTCTTCTTCTTTGAGCCTTGATATACTAATATAATGTACACATACCTGGAAATTTGAGGATCCTGGGTGATATCTTTCCCAAGTTATCGCGTGTACAAGACTTTCAGAAAACTTGACCTCTGACCTTGAGGTGATTTTTATTAGATGCATCTATGGTATCAATTTGAACATCGTAGGTCGCATCGTTCTCGAGTTATCGCATTCACAAAGTCCAAAGATGGCCGCACACCCGCTCGACGGGATGGCAACGATGCCCCATCAGCTTTGTAGGCAGAGGGTTAAAAAAAGGTCTTGAATCCAGCCCACCTTAAGCTGCAGGATCCCTGACAAAGTTGTACTTGCTTCATAGCACACGTGTGAGTTTTAAGAGTTTGGATGTGAGCACCTGATAAAGAGCCCCTCACCTGTATGACCAACACACACATGGCGATGGTTCCCAGAAGGTGTTTGTTGTCATCCAGCCACTCCTCGACTTTCTCATAGCAGCCCTGTGAACACGAGGGAAGCCAGATCATCACAAGTCCTCCGGTCACAGCATAAAATAAATTGTATAGGTCACCAGCCTGTCGCAGGGCCGAATCGGAGAGACAGACAACCATCGCATTCACCCCCCTGTGGGGAATTTAGAATCACCAATTAACCTAACCCCACTAATTGCATGTCTTTGGATTGTGGAGAAAACCCACACAAAGAACACGCAAACTCTACCCAGAATCTCACTGACCCGTGTCCAGAAGGCGTTGGAGGCGTTGCGTCCACAGTCGGGGAAAACCTGCTGGCAGCAGCGGTCGGGAACCACGTTTTCATGTAGCGCAGAGTACCAGTCGCGGTGGTTCATCACACCACAGCACTTCCACTGGAGAAAAGGAAAGAGTGATTTATTCTGAAGAACAGCACATCAATAATTTAACAAGCAACATCAAAGCCAGATTAAAAAGAGCTTCCTGTAATGTGTCTGCACACCTCTCCCTGTATGGTGCTCCATGCGTCCCTCAGGCCGGCGTTGTTGTCCGTGTTGTACAGCACCAGCCCTTCTTTCAGGTCCCGTCTGGCATTTTCACTCACCTGTGCAGACGGAGGCAGAGAGGTGGATCATGGGATACGCAGGCGCACTCAGCTAAATATGAATGTTAGTGTTTTGAGGTCTTACCTTATCGGTGTAGACGAAGAACAGGATGAGAAGGATCAGTTCAGCCAGCAGGATGACGAGCAGAACGATGAAGAACTAATTAATAGAATAGAATAGAACAGAATGCCTTTATTGTCATTATACAAATGTACAGTGAGATTGGAGGAAAAGTGTCAACATAGGATGAAATAAAGTTGATGTATAATAAATATTCTAATATACTCACACTCAGCAGGAGGCACTTATTCTCCTTGATGGCACCCAAGCAGCCCAGGAAACCCGTCACCATGACCACAGTGCCGAGGGTGATGATGAGGTTGGCGGCAGAGAGCGAGGGGAAGGAGGGAGACAGGGTGGCGAAGCTGCCCTGAGAAACCGACAGCCACACGCCGACACCCAGCAGTCCACAGCCTCCCAGCTGAAACGCACACAGGAAACTCAGACACTTCCTGCTGATTTAGTGACGATAAAGTGCGTTGATCTCACCGCTGCCTCAGTGTGTGTGGAAAAATTACCCAGAAGAGCAGGTTGAAGAGGAAGAGCATGTACTTCACACAGCAGATGCAGCCGCGAGCCATGACTGAACCAACAGGCACTGGGGAAAAAACATATTAAAGTTTAAATGGATCTATTGTGCTCATTTACAGCTCCATGGTTCTAGTCGTTGGCTCCAGTAGAGCAGCTCTGCATGAGTCACAGTTCAAAATAATCCTCATTTATATTGGTGCAGCCCCTCAGCTAATCCATGCTGCTTTAGTCACGCTGCCTTTAAGGCAACTTTCACTTGCTGAAAAACCAAAAGTCAGAGGTCACAGTCCTGCTTTGATGCACATTATGTAACACTGCCTGTAACAGATTTGACTGCAGGGGCTCGCAGTGAAGCCACAACACTGCAGAGAGGAGATGAACTTACCGATTGAACAAGCAGGAGAACGCAGAAGCTCTAACGGTGTACCTGTGACACACAAACGTACATGAGTATTAAGACTGCAACAGGGCGCCTAAAGGGACAAACAAAGTGTACCACTTTAATCTAAGTTCAGCTTAGATGCCACTTAAAAATGTGTGGTGCGTTTAAGAGCATTTTTAAATGTGCTTTATTTATTAATGTGAACACCCCATCTCCAAATATATTAATGTTTGACATGCCTCTGGCTTATATTTCTCCTGTTGCACGGTCAAAGGACCAACTTAACATTTGATATTATGATCTAAATTAAACTTAGAGGCAGTGTAAATGTAGATTTTCTGAAAAAAAAAAACTAAAAACACTTAAGACCCGTGCACACATTTAACAGATTTTAAGGGCTCTTACTTGTAAAACTGAATTTGAAATATTGTAAACTTTTATGGACTTGCATTTATCCTGTAAACTGTAAAAACACATCAAGTTAACAGACACATGACTAATACAACTACTCTGAGTCCAAATACCTTAAAAATTAGGTGTCTCGCCATCACCAAAGTTAAAAACGGAGACATTACTCACAGGAAATGCTTTCATTTGCGGACCAGCAGCCACAGACTACACAGTCTAATTTTAGGTGTCGCGATCTTATCAGTAATGTTGGTAAACACAGCATTCAGGCTTCCAGTACGGTTTATGTGAACAAATCATCACAATTACTTACTGGCTCTGGAAGCATTTCACATTTAATGAACCTTTTATAAAGTTAAACTTTAACAAGTTAAACTGTCAGTGCATCTCTACTTATAGTTTGTCGTATAAAATGTAAATCTGGATTCAGTAATTGAAGAAATTTTGGGATATTTATAAAAAAGGTCATTTGGATTGATTATTAATTGATAACAGGCTATCCTGTTACCTTTGTTGTCATTGTGAGATGGAGCAAAATTTGACATTCAGTGTTATATCATCACAAACACATCCGATTAAAATATTACAGATATCCTTCAGGACCCACAAATTCAATTCATGCTTGTGTAGGTATGCAGTCCCTCATAATTCATAATTACTAACAATATTCTAAAAGAAACATTGAGAAGATTTAAGTTTAAGAAATTGCTCTTAGTTACTTATTGCTCTTAATTAGTTACTTTTTGTAACTTTTACGTTTAAATAAAAAAAATGCTGGTAGAAAGCAACAGAACTGGAAGCTTCTTGTTTATATTTATGATAAATCAGATTTATGTTCGTGGGTTCTGTTTCATGTCCTATAACTCACAGAAAACATCTGTAACAGCAGCTTCCTTAATTTAACACTAATCGAGTGCATGAAATCTCCGTTTTGACGTGTTTTGACAGTTTGTTGTTGTTTTTTTAGACAAAGTGGGAGCCTCTTCCCGAGTGACGTCAGCGCCCCAACTTCACTTTGCGGTTTTCCTGAAGTTTGCGCTAAAAAAAAAAACCCAAATAATAAATAACAAACATAAATAAAAACGGACAAATTTGTCGCGGTGGAGTTTTTAAACCCGCCAGTTTGATACTTTAACGACAGCAAACCAAGCAAACCCACACGAAACTAACCCACTTCCCTGCGGAGGCCGTGATTCTTTCCATGTCCATGCCGTCGGGAAAGAGAAGAGGAGGACGGAAAAAAGGGATCAAGTTCCTACCGCTGACTACGAAGTGGTGCGCATCTCCCCGCTAACGTCTGGAGATCCGCATGCTGCTCTGCCTCACCGCATCAGCGGGTTTTCGAGCACAAATCCTGCAGTTGGAAGCTACGAAGTCCGCTCGGAAGTTTCCTCTATGGCTGGAGGAAAAGGAGGAGGAGGAGAATGTTTGGGGAGAAGGCGGAGCACAGAGAACCGGAGTGGAGGCGTAACTATCGGGGTTAGGGAGGCGAGCGGGTCCGGCCGGTCAAAGACCCCGAGTAAGCAATAGTTCAGTTTCCTATCATGGATCAATCAGCAGGATTTACCAACACAGATGAAGTCCAGGAGAGATGACTGTTTTTTCTCCTAGTGGCCAACAACAGTACTGCATGTAAGAGCCTATAATATACAAACAACCAGACCTCAGTTTATATGTTCAAATACTGAGATTCGCAATAAAAAAACGAAAATAGATCATGCAAAACGTTCACATTTATACTGAGCTAAGTTATAAATAGACTGAAAGCTGACCAGCAAGAGTATTGCAGCCATCCTGCAACAATCATGCCTGCAAGTTCACCCGTCCACAGTACGGAGATCCGTGGCCAGGAGTAAGCTTCATGGGCGAGTTTGTGGAGGAGCTCTGAGCTGCATCCTAGTGGTCACACTAAATGCTGAATGTCAATTCTGCTTAAAATTAAATGAATACATGGTCAAAACTTCCATATTGTCTGTAGCAGAGAATCGTTTTCAAAACTACTGGTGTGCAGACTAGAAAATCATGCCTAGAGAGGCTCACTTCTGCCCGGGTTTTATTCCACACAGGCCCCCTTGTGAAAAAGTAGCCCCACAGCCCCTTTTCCAGCACAGGGAGGGCGGCTCACTCCGCATACTAACCCAGGAAAGATGCACTGTGGCTGGAGAGGAAATCTCCACTTCTAGTCCTGGTACACTACAGCAGTTAAAATGCTCTGCTGACTTCATCTGTCTTTATATTTTATACTGTCTATGTGGTGTTTGACCTCATCCTACTTTACAGATAATAGGTGCCCATTAAGTACAGCGTGAGGCAGACATCTACCTAACTCATAAATCCTCCCACAAAGGAGGACTATGTCACTGCTTGTATATGAACCTCAAACATCCACACAGAAATCCCAAAGCCAAACAAGACTTTATTAAAGGTTTGACATCATAACATCAATATAAATACATGACTCTGAACAGAAAATAACAAATAAAGATACAAAATATACAAAAAAAACCAAACATTAAAAGCATGTTTCTCCTCTCCTTATAGGTGCCGTTGAGTATCCATGGTGATAAAGCAGGAGCTTTCTGTGTGTTCCAGGGTGGAAAAGTTAAAGCCATTGTCCGGACTGTCGCAAACTGGGATCTGTAGTGGTTCCTCCTCACAATGAAGGAGGTAAAAACAGACACATAGGGAGGTGGAGAGCGAGAGCATCGCTGGCAGACTGTTATTTAAGCCCCGTGTCGCTCTTCCTCTGCTGGCATCAGTTCAGCCCAGGACCCATCGATCGGACTGTGAGGAGTTCAGCTGCACAGACTCACTGCTCTCTCCATCCTCCTGCTGAGATGCACACATTGGAAATGTTATTTGCAAAATCAAAAGACAGATATTTATTTTATTATTGCCCCAGTGCTGTAAATGCTAGCAGAGTCTTCGTTCCTTGCAGGTTAATGTGCAGAGATGGACATAAACTCCAGCTCTGAAAAGTGTAGCCAATGTGGAGCCTGCATTCTTTTTAATGGCCAGCAGGGGGCGACTCCTCTGGCTGTACAGAAGCAGAGCAGCAGGTGATTTTAATTTGATTTTCCATTAATTACATCAATGACTGGATTTTCTTATTAGCAGGGGTAATTATGATATAAACTAAACAGTAGGGCAAATCAACACGTCAGACAGTTACACATGAGGCAAAATAAACCTTGTGCACACCTTGTTGGCGATGGCGCGCAGTTTCCCCAGCAGCGAGGGTTTCTGGGCATAGACCACATCATCATCAGGCTCCTCTCCTTCAGCCAGGCCACAGCTGTCTGCAGCTGGCAGCTCACACTCCTTGTTGGCAGACATCACCAGACGAGAGTACTTGTACTCCAGCCTGGCCACAGACCACAGACCATTAATCACGGTGAGGCAGCGTATCATTTAACATCAGAGAGCATGAGTGTGTTTTTTTCTCCTTCTTTATTTTAACCAGAAATTCTTTCCATTGTCACGACTGATCTGTCTGACTCAGCCTTCTTTAGAAAATCACACCCCTCGGGTACTCCGTGAAGCTCTTCATGCCCAGTTATTGACTCATACCTTAGTGAACTGTTTATTTTCAGTAAGTCAGCCACACTGAGAGCAAATGCTCATTGATTTTTACAGTTCTATGCTGTAAGATGGATATATTTTATTTGTTTTTATGCTAAAATATCTGTAAATTATGCCAAATTATGTGATTTTTTCTATAAACTTGAATTATTATGCCCTTCTTCTAGTGCATATACCAGTTAGTATTTTTAGGTAAATATAATTACACCGTAATTTTACGTAAAACACATGGAAATTCCCTTTAAGTGCAGGGGAATTACCCCCTCAGTCGCAGCCTGTACTGTGTGCTGCTAGTGGTACTATTTTTTTTAAGTTTAATCAAGAAAATGTATTTATTTTTTCTGCTTTTTTCTTTTAAATATTTATCTTAAATAAGTGTCTCAAACAGATTTCACAGACAAATGGATGCTGAGATCTCTGACCGCAAATAACAGTTCACTGTGATCCTAATGAGCACATTGGCCTGATGTTAGGGTGCATCTCATTACCTCTTGTTTTTCTTCCAGAAATAGCAGGTGAGGGAGATGAGCAGCACGGCCACAAAGGCTCCGCCTCCAACGCCGACCTTAAGCCACAGGGCGATGGCCTCACAGGGGGAGGAGCTCCGAGGAGGCAGCGACACACCTTTGGTGCACAACTTGGGCTCATTCCACACGTACAGAGTTTCCTGTTAAGGTGAGGGGATTTTGATTGCTAATTAATGTGCTCATGTAAACTGTCAGTTTTTTTAACCAATTATACAAACTGGAACCCATTCACTTTGCTGTAAATGGACCTACTAACTGATTAAAGTAAAAGAGTAAATGAGGTGAGTGTGAGTTACCTGGACGCCTCCCTTGCATGCTCCCTCTATCTGGTGGTAGTCGTCATCGGTGCAGCGTGGACAGGCGCCGGCGCTCTCCCACAGGAAGTGAAATGTGCATCCATCACATGTTCCTGCTGGACAGGAGCTGCACAAACACACAGGTGGGATAAGAGTAGCACATTTATTATTTATTAGCTACTGAACTGTTTGTTTTTAACAGTCTGACGTGCACCTGCCTGGGCACGACGAGCTCTCCTCGCTCAGTCTTCTCTGGGTCACAGCGAACAGTGATGACAGAACTCCGGCCCTGATCACACGATGCCGTCACCTGCGTCGACCTGAAGAAACCACAAAGACACATTTAGGACTTGAACTCAGCAAAAACATGCAAGTGTTGCATCCACCTTTAATTTTTGTACCTGTAGAAGAAATTGATGTCAGGAACAGCTTTTGAGTTTTCTGGGAAAAGATCTTGTTTGGCGTTCACACCATTAAGAACAGTGTCTACTGTCGCTCCTAAAAAAAATAAAGATGGGAGACATTAGAGTCGTTTTTACTAGCGGATTACCACAGAGCTGCACGATGCTATTCCACGAGTGCCAATCCGGGTGAGCAAAACCACTTAAATTATATGCAGTTCAGCTAGGGCTCAGCAGAGGGCGCTCACAAGTTAGTGTTCAACAAATCTGCCTCACCTTATGTTAGTTTTCACAAATACAGTATTGTTCATGTGTTTAAACTGACAGAAGAGTACTACAAAAAGAGGGAAAAATATGGTGTTTCCACTGCTTCCAAAAATATAACACAAACTGCCAGAAGAAGAAAGTTTAACCCATAAAATTTACATTTTCAGGCTACAGTTCTGCGGGGACTCCATTCTTTCTGGACTAGCTCAGGAGTGCCCCCTAGTGTTTAGAAGTCCTTACCGATAAAAGTGTCTGCGAGGCTGATGGACTGGGAGGAAATGGCCATCCTGAAGCCCCGCCCATCCGCTGGGATGATGGTCGACTGACAGATGTAGCTGTCCACCGAGTTCACAAACTGAGCCGCGTCGCTCTGGTCGTCTTTGCTGGACACGTCGGTGACGTTGTCGGTGCAGACAGCAGCTCGCTTCCCCTGCAGACAGCACCAGCATTGATCTGTCAGCAGTTATGTTTAATATCTCCCTTTTTCAGATTGTCAGATTTCTGCTCAGATGATGAGAGCAGACAGCAGGTGTGAGTGAGTTACCCCGTGTCCACACAGGCTGATATTGAAGAGGTGAAGGTACTTTGTGCCTTTAGAGGTGAAACTCGGCCCGATGGTCAACGAGGCCACGTCGCTTAGGAGGCTGAGGTCAAAGGTCAG
>VOQJ01001292.1:44628-65213 GCA_015052665.1 Apistogramma diplotaenia | reverse complement strand
TCAAAGGTCAGGGTGCGGTTGTTCTCTGTGTGGGTGAAGGAGCAGTCGCTGTAGCAGTGGGAATGTTCCTGAAAGAAAAGGAAAACAAACTCTCAATCAAAATACAACAATACCTGGATAAGAGTACTAAAACAACACGTTAGTACTACATGAAAAACTACAGCAGGTCTCGTTACCTTGTTGCTGATACTTCCTGGTCCACAGGCGACACACGCGTCCTGGCCGTAGGTGTGTCGCCCAGCCAGGTGCGTGTTGGGAGGACACTCCTGGCATCGGTTCGTGTCTCTGTCGATGTAAAAACCAGCCGGGCAGGGAACGCAGGAGGAGCCGGCATGCTGGGAA
The DNA here is from genome assembly GCA_015052665.1 of Apistogramma diplotaenia. NCBI lineage: Eukaryota > Metazoa > Chordata > Actinopteri > Cichliformes > Cichlidae > Apistogramma > Apistogramma diplotaenia. The sequence continues at coordinate 64,871 of VOQJ01001292.1, read as the reverse complement.
TTCTGAGGCACCAGAGCGCAGGCACGGCACGCTGATGCCACCCCGTCGATGACGTTCGTCACGCTGATGGAGTAGATCTTCACCGTGTCAGCAATATATCGGCGCACCTGTAGACATAAATATGCCACCGAAATTCTCACTATTTTGTAGGATATTCTGAGGTATTTAAGAAAAAAGCTGATGGTGGCGCTACAGAACAAGAGAACCGTAGTTGAAAAGTGAGAATTCCATGGCTTGCATGTTATCACTCACATCTAGAGCGTGGTTAGTCCTCTGGAAGGCCCACGTATACGTGACCGAGGCATTTCGGGTCATGCTGTGTGAGTACGACTGTTTCCCCTTACTGCCCTCCCAAGACTCCACCACTGTAGTGCTCTTCCTGTTCACATCCTGCAGGGGGCGTGCCAGTAAAATACATAAAGAAAAGGTTTAATTACTGAGCAGTGATATGCAGAACACTGTTAGAAACTAGACCTGAGTGATGCAGCGTGACCGCCCTGACTCAGTGAAGTCAGTTGCCTAATTTTTTACCTTCTGCTCCAAATAAACAGAAACAGACACACACCATCATGAAGTAGAGCTCGCAGTCGGCCGAGCAGATGGTCTCAAACACAAAGGTTATCCGGCCAAACTCGCTGCCGGTCATCCCTGAGAGTGAGGCTGGGACCCTGCCACCAACCACAAATACAAGCTCACATTTAGTGGATGAACTCTGAACACGAGCCGACACGAAGCCCGTTTTTCATCATTAAGACAGAATATTTTGCACAAACACACACAAACTTACTTAAAGCCGGGGACATGCAGGCTGAGGATGAGATAGTCATTATCTGAACTGCCTGCTCCACTGCGAATGTGGTCTCCCGCCACTTCCCATCCTGTGGAACAGCAGGCGCGTTACACACATTACACCACACTGATTATGAATTACAGCATATCAGAGGTTATTTCATAACATTATCCACAATTAGCACTGATATAATGGGTAAAAAGTGGAAGTAGGTGATTTCAGATGGACCTCAGTGTTTCCCAGCACCACCTCTAATGTCCAGATAGAACAGATAGAATAGAATAGGATGCCTTTATTGTTATTATACAGGTGTACAATGAGATTGGAGGGCCACTCCTGTTCAGTGCCATAAAAATAGAACCTATAAAAATATACAGAAATAAAATAAATGGTTACAAAATATATACTTTTTAAACAAAGGATGATAAGTATATACATATGATAGGTGGTGAGTTTTGCACTAAGCAGATGAATATTGCACAAGTGGATGTAAATTTTCTCATATATGTTTCTATTTTTTCCAAGTAAATTTGTAAACAACAACAAACAACAATGTTATTATATGTGTTGTTTACTTGGGGAACTTTTCCTTCATGCGTTAACACATCAGCTCACCGTTCATGTCGTCACATTTGGAGTTGCCCACGTTGAAACAGGAAGTCTTCATGTTGGAAGGCAGCACGTTCCACCATTTATACTCGAAACCCAACACCGGCTCGGTACCTGCAGGGCACTGCGCACACGCTGACACACACACACACACACACACACACACACACACACACACACACACACACACACACACACACACACACACACACACACACACACACACACACAATTAAAAACGACAGTGACATTTACCTCCAGGGTAGAACATTGTGTTTGCACGGTCTTTTCAGCTCGGTCAGTCTTAAACAAATTCCTGTCACAATGACATTGAGCTGCAGCTGAACATTATGTGAGCAGATGGAGAGGCTTTTTAAACTGTTGACACTGAAGGGAGTGCAGGAGGAAGTTTGATTGAAAAATAAGGAAAGAATTAAATGAATCTTGGTATTTATTGGCAGACTTCATTGGCAACACTCATAAATAATGTGCACAAAAGGCCAAAAATATATTTTTATCCATTTTCCTACTAACATTACTTAAACATATGCATACTTTATATTATTGCATGCTTTTTGCACATGTTTAGTTTTACTTTGCTTTGATGAATGCAGATTTAAACCTCTGATGATATCAGCTCAGCTCCAGCGGCTTGGGAACAGTATGAGCCAGGCGAGGACGGGGGTGAGCAGGTTTACCGTAGGTGCCGTCAGAGTGCGTTCCAGGTGGGCAGGGCAGACAGGTGGAATCGTTGCTATTGTAGTAGCCGGGGTTGCAGGGAGGGCAGGGCTCTCTCTGGCCTGTTGCAGGCAGCTCCATGGCTCCCGTGACGTTCTCCACACAGATCTTTGGCTCCACCCAACGATACAGCACCTGTGTCTGTGAAAGAGTATAAAGCAGGAAATTTACTTTGCTCAATCAAAAATAAACATTTTTTTTAAAAAAAAAGCAATTCCTTTACTGCTCTTTAATGAGTATGATTTCTACTCAGCACGATCAGGCCGAGGATGCTGCTCTGCCGTGGAAGTGGACTCTGGATCTGGTGACAAAATGTTTACTGCTTCTTTTCTCACACTGTGAAACTTCTCCTGTTTCTCATACAATGCTGAGTGAGCTCACACTCCTTCAACGATCCATTTACATCTGTCCTTCTGTGCGAAAGGTACTTTGCATTTGAACACGCACCATTATTTGCACCACAGGGTGTGTTTATAAATGTGTGCCCGTCCTTGTGTGTGTGGAAAGGTCATTGTGTGTTGTGTGCACGTGAAATATGAAACATGCGGATGCTGCTGACCTTCCCCTCGCTGTCGCAGGCTGTGTGGATCTGGAAGTAGTCCTTCTCTGAGCACGGTGGCCTCACCTTACATTCAGCCCATCCCTCATCTGAGGGCGGGGGCAAACACAGAGACAAGATGAGCCTCGACTGTTTATATGTCATATTTTAAGCCTTGTGCTTATTGGGTATAAATCTATTGCTCCAATTTAAAAAAAAAACATGTGCATTTGCTTTGTTTTTGGCAATTATGTGACCAGTGTTTGGTGAAGTGTGGTTGGCAGAGATGTACATACGTGAGTAGTGGTGTTCAGGGCAGGGTGTACACGAGGACGCCCCCTTCACAGAGTAAGTGTTGCTGGGGCACGGCTGGCAGGACGAGGAGCCGGGGGTCGGGCTGAACCAGCCGGGTCGGCACGGGAAACACTCGGATGTGTAGGCGACACCTGGACAAATGTGTGGACACTCTATAGCATGCGCACACACACCCTGAAAGCACACGAGCGTGAGCGTGAGTTTCACATTTACCTTCTATTTGGATGTTCTTGAGCAGCACAGGCTTGACCATCTTCCCTCCCACCAGAATCCCGGTGGTTCTCCAGTACAGGATGTTTGTACCAGACTTCAGGCTCACCTGAAACAAAGGCGCACACCGTAATCCACACAATATGTAGTACTGTCGCAGCTCGCACATGCGGCGGTAGATACACTCACTGTGTGCGTGTCCCATTCTCCATTGTTGGTGACTTTTATCCATTTCTGATCATCAGTCTGAGCCATTTCCTGGCACTGCTCATTCTGGACCTGAGAATACGTTAGAATAAGTTATTAACCACAAAAACACATTATTCCTTACGGGCCCAGGAACATGTGTGTTCATTTTCACAGTCAAAGGTCAAAGTGAATACAACACATCCATTATCTGCATACTGTATTATCTGTGGATCTAATTTTTTAAGTAAAAATCTAAAACAATATTCCACAGTTTTAATTAGAATTTTCCAGCTGTGGGACTAATAAAGGCCATCTTAGCTTATTTTCCACATGAATTTTCCACATATAGTTTATGAGCAGCATCAGTGACTCCTGGAATAAAACAACTTCAACAGAGCCAAACTGAATTGAATTACACCCACTAACCTGTCTTATATTTTTATATTCTTTATAGATCTGCTCTGGTAATGTTTCTGACCGGAGTAATCAGCGCTCAGCTGATGTACTCTGTGCCATGTCAAACACCTTTATTGTGAGCAGAAAGACACATGTAATACCTGCTGCTCTCTCCCTTTGCAGTTTCAGACACAAAGAAAGCCTTGTTATGCTGAACCTGCTTTGCAGTATACCCCGCAGATAACTTTCTTACGGCTCATCTAATGCCACAAGGCTTGCCTGTTAACACGGATAAACTGCAAGCTACCCAACTTGAGCTACTACTTTAGATACAGATGCTTACATAGAACTCAAAGAAGATGTTGTTGTCGGGGTACTGGTAAGTGAAAGAAACAGATCCCTGCTTTTCCAAATGTACGGCGTAAACCAGAGACACTGTGCACTCATCACGGTTTGACTCCAGATACACACCCTGCGGTGTCCACGATGAGCTGCAGCAAGAGGAAAACACAGTGATCGTACACTCCATTTGTTTATATAATCAGCAGAACATCTATACCATCTCAGTGCTAATGGTAATGCCGTCTATGCCACCTTTTGCAGGCCTGAATGTCCTCTCCATTCGGCCCGGTGTCGAGGAAGCTGGCCAGGCTGGTGAAGCCCGCAGGGATGGCGTCCCATTGGTCAAAACGGAGGCCGCTGCCCAGGGAATAGGAACCGGCCACACACGGCGTGCACTGCTGCGTCGACATCTCCAAAAACTTGCCAGCCGGACACGAGAAGGCTGCAGGAAAACAGAGGTTACGCTGACACGTAAACACACACACACACACTACACACAACAACATAAACACACTGTGGTTGTACTCACAGCAGTCTGTGCCTCTGGTTGGAGGGGGAAGGTCTGAGCAGGAGCCTGGAGTGAGAGGAATGGCGACCCTCCATCGCGACCCTGTGCTGTCACACTCTGTGTACTGGTAGTAGTAGTCTGACTGTACGGCAAACACACAAAGACAGACATGACGATCGTAACACATCCATTCATGCTTCCCTGAGGTTGAGGCTGTTTGACTTCCATGATTTATTAACTTGAGGTTCACATTTGTGGTTTTCAGTGAAACATCTGCATAACTACGGCAGGAATTCCCAGTAGATTTTGCAAAGAGGTATCTTCAGAATGAATCCCAACACTGCAGGTGATCCTCTGAGTTTTCATCTAGCATCATCATCGGGCAGAGGGGAATCGTACCTGCTAACACTCCCATCTTTCCTGCTTGTCTCCCGTATTTTAAGTGCATCTCAGCCTCCTGTAAAACTTCAGGAATTTGCACGACCCTGAAACTTTATTACGAGTAATTAGAGCACATCTGTAAGGTTAGTCACTGTTGCCAGACTGAAAAGCAGCCTACACACACCAAATTCATCCCCTCAGGGCCACCGTAGCATCCAGTGCCAATAACCATTTGATCATATGCAACCTGAGAATAAATATCTGCTGCCTGATTCCACACTAAACAAATGCTGGTCAGACAAAGGAGAGCATGGAGATGGTTATGGGGTAAAGAGATGGCTGACCTCAATCTCCACAGCAACCAACTGCCGACCCACTAATGGGCCATTAAGAGCGTGCCAGCAGGTCATCTGTCACTTTTTATCAATGTGAGCCTATGCTCATTGTTTGAAATGACTGAACATCCATTTAGACAATTTTATTTACTTATCCACATTTTTTACTTTTTAGTCAAAAATGTGGATAAGCTACAGATCTGCAGTGAGAGTGGGGAGAAGGAGAAAGAGCCTGGAGAGGTGGAGGTTTGCACCGGAGAGAAGAGGAATAAAAAAACAGCAGGAGCGCGACATAAGTTTCTATTGGGCTTAACTATGTGTCTCACATCTGTATATGTGGCCCATCGAGAGAGCATCCTCTTATGAATCCTTAATGGACCGATGAAAACATATTTACAAAAAGATAGCATTTTATGGGGAAAAGGAGCTTCCCTGTAAGACGCACAAGAGTCATTTTATTCAGTCAGGACACATTATCAGAACTGTTTTTGAAAAAGTAAAAGCTAGTATCTGCAGAGTCGAATTAATAGGATGGTAAAAAAATGAGTCTGAAAAGTGAAGCCAGTAGGGATGCATTAACACATTGCTGTGCATATGAAGTAGCTGATACTGGGCCTGCTGACTGATACTGGCTTATGGTTTTGAAAATGTCTACATTAGGAAATCCTACTGGATGTTTTTGACCTTTTCTGACATGCTATGGTGACCAATCTATAAATTAAACAGTTTGACAATAATCAGTCACAGAGGTTCAGCAAAACCCCAAAGAAAGGCAAGCTTTGCACTATTTAAAACAACTTCCTTTGAGTCTAAAGTCTCGCTCTGGCAGATCACCGATCCTGCTGTTCAACTGGACACAAAAATCAGCAGCGCGCTATGCAACATCCAAGCAGCAGCTAATTAAACTGAAACAATCGCAGCAATAAACCAGAGGGAATTAGTCTGTGCCAGAGAGATGGTTTTCAGATGTAAAATGTGTGTACGTATGTGTGTGTGCAGTGCAGATAAGCTTGAGCTCTTTTAAATGACTAATCACCTCGCTGCACCCCCTCGGACATACACACTAGCAAACATTCAAATTGCCGTGTGAGCAGCAGCAGCAGCGGCGGCGGCACAGGAACCAGTTCACCTGCGCTGAGATTCACCTTTCTGTGTAAAGGCATACAAAGTGGGCTGGTGACGGCACTAATGTGCTTAGAGAAGGGGGAGACTGATTAAAGGGCACGGGCTAATGCCTTTCACTGGTCTCCTGGGTGACTCATGCTGGTTGTCATGGAGACTGATGCGAGGAAGCAAACGGGGAACGGGGATAAAATTTAGCGCCTCCTTACAGCTGAGGTTTGAGGATTTGATAGGACCTGTATGAGAAGGATGGACACTAATCTCTCTAATAACTGATTTATTTATTTTACTGAATGTCCCCAAACATGTGGAAAAACATCTGGAAATGTTGCTCTGTATTAAAGGTCAAGCACACGGGTTCCTGACATTTTCATCTGACGTACCCATAAAGCCCATTCAGATGGTGTCGAGAGCCCCTCAGTAATCCCTGAGTAACACCAGTTCTCATGTTCAAACGTCTTTCATTTGAAGTGGACCTACACTGACTGCATTTGTTTTTCCCGTTCATTTCAGAAAATCCTTAAATAAAAGAGGTTTAAGCCTTGAACCAAAGAGGTGAAAGAGTTCATTTGTACAAAAAGACTGCGTACATCATTATATTACTACTGATAGCATAGAAATTATTGTGCCACTGCGCTGCAAGTCTCAGAATCCAGAGCAAACGGCTTCCAGAGTTTTTGAATTTCATCCTTTTCATAATACTGCTGTTTTTTACTCGTTCTGAAAACGCTGTGAAAAATGTCCAGAGAAAAACCTTCAGAAAGGCTGGAGAACTGCTGCTCAAGACTGCTGAATCATTTTAAGAACGCCTGTCTCCTTGGAAGCAAAATATAAAGACATGAGGGTGGCTCAAGACTTTTCCATGCATCTCTTATTAGACTAATGTTCCTTTTTTTTTACATTTGTTTAGAGATTTTACATCTCCTTGAATACTGTATTTCCTGTATGTCCTGTGAGAGCAATAAAGCTGAATTTCATCTAATTTAATAATAATAACTGCTCCCAGTAGGTTAGCAGCTCCTTGATGCAGGGTGCAGTAGGTTTTATTGATTTTACAGACTGGCAGAAGTGAATGACGGGTAATTTTTCCAGGAGGATGGATCCTGCTTTATTACACACAGCTCAAAGCCTAATGAGAAATAATCCTGAAGTGAGTTATCGTTAAATATGGAACATTGTTTGATTTGATTTCCCTTTTTTTTGTTGCCAAAGCTTAAAAGAGATGTTCTCGATCACTCTTATGTTGTTTGTTGTTTTTTAATAGGAAACAGTGGCTATTAAACTTAATTTGTGACCTTAATATTTCATACTACAGTTATACAACACACCTAGCATGAGGAAGTATTGGTGCATGTGCACTCTAAATTCTCAGGATATATAGACATCTCAGAATTGTCTGGATATATCCAGAAACAGTAGACGAAGTTGCCGCTGTCTGGATTTCTCCTTTTACAGTCCCTTGCTGGGTGCCACAGATTTCAGTTTCTCTCCTGTCTTTGTGACTTTTGTGCCATGTTCTTTTTCTAATGGGCCTGCACTGTGTTCTTGTTGTGTTGATGTAAAAGGTGTGCAGTAAGAATAATTTCACCCTGACCACTGGAATAAGTGTTTGAATGCACACAGATCCGATTCACCATCCTATAACCCACCTGTCTCGACAGGACGAATCTGAAGGAGCGCGATCAGCCCAGAATCTTCCGATTAGTGTGTTTCCATGAAGCATTTTTATTCCAGTTGGGCTTTTGATCCGGTTACTTGTGTCCATGTAAACGTGGCTAGTGTGATGTCATGCATTTATAGTTTCTTCCTGTTAAAAAGAGAGTTCTTCCTGTATAGATTTTTTTTTTACCACCTCAGGAGTTGCCCCGTAGTGACCATTAGAATAAAGCAATTTTTAAAAATTATATACATGGTATTATTAATCTTCACGTGAAAATCTAACCAAGCGAGCAAAAAACACGTAAGGATGACTTGTAGGAATACAACAGTCATCCTTACAGGTTTGAGCAAATCGCGACAGAAGCGCCCGTTTCTGTGTCCTCCTCAGCGGGTAATCCCGGTCAGTCTGGCCGGCATGAGGCTGCTCAGAAGGGGATGAGGGATGGAGGCCAGCAGGGTGTTTGTAGTCAACATGAACGGCATTTTAAGCCGATCAGCGACGTGAGGATGAGGTTCGCATAGATCCAGACCCGCGGTGAGCCAGTGTAAAGCTGTAAAATGACTCGCAACGCTTATATTAATTTTATTTGGGATTTTTAAACCTCCTTAAAAATAATATGGACCTTTACTCCTGCGTGCACGGGCATTTTTCACCTGTTGTCCTGATAATTTGTTCTAGGATTAAAAAAGACAAACAAAAGCAGCACATCGCGCACACTCAGCAGCGGGGTTTTAAGATACAGTAACAATGACAGAAGGCGCTCACCTTATTACACGGCCGCAGGTCTCCGTCGCCTTTAACTGATGATGTATGAGCGGCGATGATGATGATGGTGGTGAGTAAAAAGCTGCAGCGGGGGGACCAGGAGGCCCACGCTTGCTGCCGCATCCTCGGGCCAGATCACAGACAGCCGGCCGTCCGCTGCCTGGAGCCGCAAACACGAAACGGGCCGCGCGGTGCGGGTTTGAGAGGTGTCCCTGTCATTGATGCGCCTGCCCGTCTGTCTCACCCACCCTCCCCTCCTCCACCCACACCAACGTCAACACACAATCAAGTGAAAAGCATTTCCGGAACAGGCTTTCAAATTAAAACTACCCCGCGACCCCTATGAATTAATTCTTTGTGTTATGATCAAAACCGATGATTTATTCTGGGTTTACTCTTTTATACCGTGTGGTCAATTTTAAATTAACATTTTGTGGGTTGAACAGGTCCACTCGTGGCCTTTGTCACACTGAGAACCGAGATCTTGAATAAATGTATTTGCTTGAAAGTTTTTTTTAATTATTAGTTATTGAGGCGATTTAACAATCAATCTGAAAAACTGTACTTGGCCTCCGAGAGGGAAAAATAATTTTCAAATATTTTCTATATATTTATTTTATTTCTAAAGGTACTATCTGCAACATTAAAGTTATAAATTGTCCTTAAAAATAAAGCACTGTCAAATAAATCCACATAAAACTTGACCATACATGGGGTACATGACGGAGTCCTTTAAAAAAAGACTAAGAGTAAAAACAACACCTGTAACAGGATAAATGAAAAGGAAATACACAAAGGTGACAACAGTAAGCAAACTAAGGTTACAAAACTCAATAACTGCATGTCTTCAACTCTCTCAGTGACCATGACAGTTTTTTTTACAGTTCCCTAACAGTAAAGTGGGTGACTTCAATTAAAAGCTTAATATGAAATTACGAGATAAAAGAAAAAAAATTCAGTCAAAAAAAAAGAGACACTGCACTTACGAGCGTCAGGAAGTATGTAAAAGGAAGTCCAGCGATGTGTGGTGTATTCTTTCAAAATAAAAGACTGCCAATAGCAGTGACAAAACTGAAGCAAGCATTAAACAGCGGCTTCAGCCACACTTAGCACTCAGGTAGACACAGAGAAGAGGCACATTTTTCCATCTGTATCATAAGATGATACAGAATTCTGCTTCTGTTATTTCCATTAATATTATTTCTAAATGGTTTTTTCTCCATCTCTTTTTGCTTCTTTCGCTCCCTGTGGTTCAGGAGGTAGAGTGGGTTGTCTAAAAATCAAACTCAAAAGGTCACTGATGTAATTTTGGCAATTAATGTGTGCAAGCAAAATAAGGCACTTTTCCAAAAATGTGCCACATCTCTGTGCAATATTATTCACACTGGACAAAATCTATCACCTCTGTAATAAGCAATATCTGTTACCTTGTTTTTTTAAATGTATATATTTTGTAACTATTTATTTTATTTCTGTTTTTTAAAAGGTTCCGTTTAATGCACTGAACTGGAGTGGCCCTCCAATCTTATTTTTACAGCTGTTTAATGATAAGACATTCTATTCTATTTATTTTATCCATATAGTACTGTGCAAACATCTTACAGTAAAGACATTGTTTACTTAAATAGAAGCACTGATAACTGTGTTAAAAAATACTGCGGCAAAAGTTAAAGTACTGAATTAACTTCTTCACTGAAGAAAAGGGAAAAAGAACAAGCCCTAAAATGTAAAGAAGGTAGACAGTATCTATTTGGAAGCCATTTCTACCAGCTGCAAAGCTAACTGAACCTCCTGCTATATTAATATAATAATAAAATTATTAATATATTAACAACAACAGACATAGGAATAAAAACTTTACTTTGTCCCACATCAAAACAGAAAAATTCTCATAATTAGTACAAACACTTTAATGACATTCTACGGATGACCTGCTGGGGGCAGTAACAGGTCTTTGATACGTCTGATCTGCCGTTAGTTCCAACAGAAGAAGAAGGACGTGACGTGTTGTGCAGAATCAAAACAGTTAAATTTGACAGCTTGACTTTTTTCCCCTAAAAACGCTCATAAAATGTAATGAAAACGTTCCTACCAGGGATAGAAACACACCGCGATAATCAACCACCATCGTTAGGAACTGGAGCCAGGCTGTGGAGGAATGCCAACGCGAGGAAAAGCCTCCTTTGGCCGGTTTATCCAGGAGCGGCTGCGGCGTCTCTGCAGCTAGCTGGTTAGCTCCCCGGCTCCATGGCGATCTACGGGCTGAACATTACCATATATAGACCGGGCACGGAGCTCCCTGGCCGGTGAAATGTAAACGGCCACGGGCTCAGGAGACTGAGAAAGGGCAAACAAAGACAAAACTCGGCCTGAAAGACCAAAACCACCAGCTTTACTATGTCATCCGAGCAGATCATCGCCATCATCATGGATGACAAAACCTACGAGGTGAATAAAAAGAAGCTGATCGAGAAGAGTGACTACTTCCGAGCTTTGTATAGCTCCGGGATGAGGGAATCCACGGAGGACTCGGTGCAGCTGCAGGGTCTCAGCGTCCTCGGCTTGGAGCTGGTCCTGGAGTTCATCAACACCTCCAAAGTACAGGTGGTCAACGAGACTCTGGAGGACTTGATCGAGACCGCCTCCTTCCTGCAGGTCACCTCCATTCTTAAGCTCCTCACCTCGGAGATTCGGCTGGAGAACTGCGTGGAGCTGTACAGCCTCTCCGAGGTTTATGGGACTCACGACCTGCGCAGCGCCTGCCTCAAATACATGAGCTGCTACTACCACCCCATGCTTAGGCGGCCTGAGTTCAGCGCCCTGCCCTCTGCTGTCAGGGACCAAGTTAGGGAGATGCGCATGAATGGCACCGCCACCCTGGTGGCCATTGGCGACTTCACCAGCCTGTCTCTGGATGTACCAGATCAGGATGAATCCTGGTCCATGTTGAGGTACGGAGAAGTGGAGCAGCGCTGGAAGCCCCTCGCCAACAACCTGCCTCCAGATATGATCAACGTCAGGGGTTATGGGTCGGCCGTACTTGATAACTACCTGTTTATAGTTGGCGGGTATAGGATGACGAGTCAGGAGATCTCTGCTGTGCACTGCTACAACCCCTGCAGGAACGAGTGGAACCAGGTGGCACCGCTCAACCAGAAGAGGTAACACATGTCCCCTCCCACAGCTCGTCAGTCAATTGCCATCAGGTTTCACTCACTGAGTCTTCTTCTGCAGGTCCAACTTCAAGCTGCTGTCTGTACAAGGGAAGCTGTACGCAGTGGGAGGCCAGTGTCTGGGCACGGTGGAGTGTTACAGTCCCGAGCAGGACTGGTGGACCTGCGTCTCCTCGATGCCTGACCCGCTAGCTGAGTTCTCCGCCTGTGAGTGCCAGGGTATGATCTACGTCATGGGTGGATACACTGCAAGAGGTGTGTATACAGGAGCTCATTTTAGAACTTTTTTTTTCCAATACCATTTCTAAACGAGTTACACAGTGTAAACAGTAAGATACAGACCTTAACATATAGACATATTTGTTTGGGGGGGGCGGGGCTGGGTTGTCTGATTGTTGGTGTTTGCTCTCTAATATTATGGGTTGGTTCAGTGCACTTTCATTTAGGGTCAGTTCACTTCAACATTCATACAAACGCAGTAAGGAAAGTAAACATTTTCCCGATGAGCTTTACTGAATACAAGATGTCTGTTTTGTTAATTATGATGCCCAATAGGGTCAAAAAGGGGCGAGAAGAGGAAAAAGCAGAGGACACACTGAGGACAGTGTCTGTGACGCACTTTGAGGCAACTGAAAAGTCAAAGTGAATTTAACAGAAAATGAGTTTGTGTGAATCCAGCTGTGCTTTCTTTCGTCCTGTTGTGCTTCCTCTCAGTTGGCATGTCGTCTTTGTGTCGTTTTCTTACTGTTGACAGTCTTAGGTAGATCTTTATGTACAGTTAATGCTTCATTGTAATCGCACAGCTGTACAAGACAACACCACAAAGAAATGTGTGTGATCCCTCCCTTTCTTTGTTCTCTGTTATTCAGAATAAAGGATGTGGGACTGCCATTTTGGTCTGAGACTGAAACGCATATCATAATATCTCATATTCTCCACACCCAAGCAAATAAACAGTCTGTGCAATAAGGTTTTCACACTGGAGATGACCTCTTTCTCAGATACTGCTGCAGTTTAACTTCCTTCTGCAGCCAGAGTGGTTGCCCTCTACTGGGAATAAAAGACTACACAGGCTCCATCAGCAAGAAGGTCATGAACCAGGACTATAAATCAAAAAATATTGTGCAGACATTTAGAAAAGGTGTTTCACAAACATGTAACTGACTTGGTATGCAAATTCAGAAAATATCATGGGTGGACTTTTAGACTGACCGGATTTATAAAAAAAATTGACACTGAATTGTAAAAATAAAGTTTAAAAAAAGTGAAATTGAGTGGGAAAGCAAATAGAAGCAAATGAAATCAGAAATACCAGATAATCTCACATTTTACAAGTAAGTACAATTTTTAAAACAAAAAAATGATTGCTGTGAGCGAACATACAAAAAAGTAAAGATGTGAACTGCTCATCCGGCTTGTTCGTATGCAGCCAGACTATTCTCATTTGATTTAATTGATTAATCCCACATTTTTCTTTGAGTCATGATTATGATTCTGGCAGTTTCAACCCTCCATACATCAGTGCACTGAGCTGCTGCTGCTGGAAGAACATTTCATCATCTTATAATCCTATAAACTCTTCATTTTAATGGGTATTTATCCCTTTACCAGTCAGCAACATATCGTTTAGAATCAGGACACCTTGTCCTGGATTATCTCTTATATAACCTTAATTATAAGGGATTTGGCACTGCTGTATGAACAGGATATTAAAACAGTTATTGCTTCCATATTTGGTATATTTGGGTTTTTGTTTAAATAAAATCAGCAACTTCAGTAAAGCTCCCAGGTTGAAGGAGATTTTATTTTATTAACAGTTAGAGCGCCTTCTTGCGACTTTAATTTTTCTTGATTATTCAGTCACAATATTTTTTTATTTTGGGGTCTGCACTTCATTTTACATGTATATATAATTTATCCTTGGATTTTTCTTCTTCCTGTACGCCTGACAGACAGGAACACAAACATCCTCCGGTACTGCCCCACCTCTGACACCTGGACAACGTTTCGGTCCTGTCCGGCTCACATCCGGAAGCAGCAGATGCTCTCCGTGGAGGACACCATCTACCTGGTGGGCGGCTACACCCACGAGTTGGACACGGGCCTGTGGCGGCGACGCCCCAGCCAGACGGAGGACGTGCTGACGGTGCAGTCGTACAATGTCGCCACGGGCGATTGGCTCCAGCTGAAGGAGAACACGTCCAAGTCGGGGCTGAACCTGACGTGCACGCTGCACAACGATGGCATCTACATCATGAGCCGGGACGTCAGCCTGCCCACCAGCCTGGAGCACCGCGTCTTTCTGAAGTACAACATTTTCTCCGATGCCTGGGAGGCCTTCCGACGCTTCCCGGCTCTGGGACAGAACATGTTGCTCTGCTCACTTTACCTCCCTAACGTGCTATGATTGGCGGGGAAAGCTCAGGCAGTTTTAACAAGCCGGTTGAGGGGCTCGCTTATTGTTGCACTCATTGGGGCTCTGTGGCATCAGGGTTTGTGGTTGGTAGGTTGAATGCCTCGAGACCGCTGTGCCTCAGATTAAAACAAAAAAAACATGCACTACACTAAACATACTGCTGAGGATGCAAATGGAAAAGCTATAATCACAACAATGGCCTGAAGCATCATTAGCATCAGTTTGTGCCTCTCATGTACAAAAGTCAGCAATCATCATCAAATATGCACCAGGTGAAGTAAAAACACTTATTGAAGAGCTCAGCACAAGTGGTCAGATTGGGACTGTGAGGAGCCTAAAACATCTGCTGCACAGGAAGTCAGACAAGTGTGTGTCTGCATTTCTACCAGACACATCAGGTTCTTTGCTTTAAATTGCTGTATCCATTTTTATATACCTATTTTTTGGAAACAGCAGCAGGTGTTGAACACATGAAGGGGGGGTTACATTTCCTGACCAGGTCTGAGCTGAGATTTTCGCCTCACAAGTTCACAAAAAGTTTCAGTTTTTATTTTTCTGTCTAGTTTTTACTATTTAAGTGAACCAAAAAGAATTTAACACTCTGAGTTTTGGTGTTCTTCTGTAACACTCAGTGTGACAATGCATTAGAAACAGGATGTCACAAACAAAAGGCTCTATGCAGATCTCCTGCCTTCCCGCCAGGAGGCTGGAGTCCATCTCATCTAACAGAGTGAAAGTCTGGGTATCACCAATTAACCAAAACCCAATAACTGCATGTCTTTGGACTGTGGGAGGAAGCCGGAGTACCCAGAGAGACTTGGAAAAAGTAAAAACATCTACGTTTATGTCTGTAACTGGACATAAACGTGAACACCCGCAGAACATGAGAGGCACTGACGAGGGCTTTCAGATCTAAGGGCCATGATATTCCTGATGTTTACACTCCATCAGCATCAAAGTGTAACCATAACACACTACAGTACAAACCTACAAAAAAAATCTCAGAAGTAAAACACGTTCGTCGTCTTTATGCTCTGCACGTGGCAGGTCATCATAAAGTGGCTTTGGTTTTACACTGCCAGTCTTACGAGGATCAGAAGCTCCTTTCAAAGGGAGCTCCGCGTGTCGTACGTACACTTGCACAGTCTTATTCTTCAGAGAGACACTTAAAGAAAAGCTCAAAGCGTGATTCCATGAACTGAACGATGCACATGTGCCTTCTGCAACCTCAGTAAAGAGAAACAAAACCCCGCGAGATGCAGGATTCTGTTACATTGCCAGCGACCGACCAAAACTGCTGTTTCTGATTTCTGCTGGAGCAGATTCAGTTTTTTTCAGCTCTGCGGTGACGTGGTGGGACAGATGCAGGTTTGAGAAATGAGCCTGGAACGACTCTGGTGGATTTCAGCTTCTGTCTGCAAGTTGGTTGACAGTTTGGAAGTTTAGATCAGGACAATAAAGGTGATGTTCAGGGGTTCGTTCTCGTGTCTTGTCTTTTTACCTGTTTATGCTCCATATTCACCTGACAGAAATGATTAAGTCAGATCATCTGTGAGGTGACATCCTACCAAAATATCTTCACTTTCCGGGAGCGTGACCTCAGAGTAAATCCTGTCTCTGAGGGTCACTCCGCTCCATTCCTTCCCAGGAAAAGTTGGCACAGCCTGCATATGCATTTGCTCCTGATTTGTCTGGTGCTGGGAAGGCTTCACTCATGGACCAAGAGTTCAGGGTGTACAGCTGGAGAAACTAGGAAGTGTTTTCATTTTCCACCTTTTATAGATCTGTTTATCCATCTGAGAAATATTAAACCACAAAAGAGTACGGTCATTTTAGTTCGCTTCTGCTGGCCACGATCCATCCACTCAGGTGTTTTTAATAGATTTGACTAATTAGAATAATACCAAGAATCTTGTTACAAAAGTGCAATTTTATGGTTGTCAAACTGTGTTTTTGAGATTTTTCAAAGATTCAACCAGAGCAATGGGAACAAATGATGTGTTTTGTGACAGGCTGCTAGTAACAAAGACACTGGTTCATCCTTTGAGTTGCGAGCCTTTTTACACGAAGAATTAAAAGTTTATTTGAATAATGGCTGGTTGTGCCTCGGTGCTTATCTAGCGCTGCCTTTTGAATTGACACAGAGATGATGTGGTAGGGATTAGGTGCTTTTTAATGATAGAATTGTATGATTTGGAGCAGATTATTTAGGGGTTTCAAATTCTGCGTTTACTGGTACAAAATGCCAGTGACAGAATTTATATACAAGATGTGTTTGAGCCTGAAAAACTCAACCAGCAGGTGGCAGCACAGAAACACCAAATACCTCACCACATTTTCGGCTTCACCTTCACAAGGACTCCCCTCTTTCAGATCAAAATTGTACACTTTAAAAAGCACTCTTTTGACATTAACACACACCCTCCGCCGGGATACAGTCTTTAAATGCCGTGACAGATAAGCGAGCAGAGCGGAGAGGTGTGGAGGTGTGGAACCTTCCACACCTCCAGGCCAAATCACCACTGTTAGAAAAATGTGTCATCGTGTAGAGGTCATGATGGATGAGATATTTATAGCTTTTGGTAGTGTGGACGGATGGAAAGGAGAAAATGGATTATTTAATTCACAGCGGCGGCCACGGTGTGAGGCGGGGGGGGGGGGGGGGGGGGGGGGGGGGGGGGGATCGATTGCTGGCATCGGTGGTCCAGATTGATCCTCTGTTTGGGGTCAGAGCACAGTGATCGTTCTCGCACCTCCACAGCAGGGCGACTGCTGCTCGGGGGACTGATGCTGCAAAACTGTGTTGGGCTTAGAAACAACATGCAGAGTGACAGTCTGCGCGTGTGGGAGGCTGTGTCAGTTTGAAGACTAGTCAAGGCAGATAAATGTTTAATATGATGGCTAAGAGTGCGGTTATAGATTAAAAGCGGAGCAATGAGGTCTGATGTACAGAGCAAAGAGTCAGCTGGGAAAATATGCTCAGTATTTGGGGAAAGAGGAAGGCTGAGAGGAGAGAGAGAGAGCGCGAGAGAGATACAAGGACAGACGGCTGAGGGGAGGGGAGAAAACACTCACACACACTCTGTCACACCTTCCCCACAGCCTCTGTGAGAGACTCAGCAGATCTTGACGTTGTGAGGAAGATGCACATGAGAGGAGCAGGACAATAGCTCCTGGGAGAAATCCACGCTGAACACTACAGCAGCATCTCAGAGACGGCAACAGAAGCAACGTTCAGAGGTGTATTCTGCTGCTGAGGACCTTTAAAAGGACAGGAGTCTTACATTCTTTGGAGGGGTTTCTCCTCCACGCTGCATCTACTGTCTGCTGCCGTGAGGTTACAGTCGCCACGCTCCCCGAGCACAACATCGGAAAGGACAGATTTCCAGCCCGAGACCATGAGTGAGGCGAAGAAAGGAGAGATAGCAATCCGGGACAAAGCCATCCTGCACCAGCAGAGGCGTCTGAAACAGGCCACCCAGTTCACACACAAGGACTCTGCTGACCTCCTGCCCCTGGATGGGCTGAAGAGACTGGGCACGTCCAAAGACTTGGTGAGTGAGCTCAATTGGAGAGGAGGCGATGTGTGTGCCAGGTGCTTGGCCGGTGTCAAAGGTGTGCAGTGGACAGATTAGAAAATACCTCAGAGAGTTCATATTTTCCAAAAGCTGCTGCCCGCTTTACTCACACTGCAACTCAGCTACAACACTGCAGTCTGGGATGTTTGCATGTAATATCTAAAGAAGCCTTTCTACCCTCACATTCTAACTTGTAGTGATGTGATAACACTGACAGCGGTGCTGT
The DNA here is from genome assembly GCA_015052665.1 of Apistogramma diplotaenia. Taxonomy (NCBI): domain Eukaryota; kingdom Metazoa; phylum Chordata; class Actinopteri; order Cichliformes; family Cichlidae; genus Apistogramma; species Apistogramma diplotaenia. Next base: position 46,580 of record VOQJ01001292.1, on the reverse strand, counting down.
TTTTGTTCTTTGCTTGACTTGAATGCTGCTTCTCTCAGACAGGCAAGAGTGTGGAGCCAGGGAGCATATGATTGGCTGGAAACAAACCTACAGGGCTAATATATCAGCATATGCTGAGGCATCTCAGGGCTGAAGGAGTTGGTCGTTGAATGAGACACTTGTAGATATATCTGGTGAAGCACAGAAATCTTTTCAAGGTTCCTGGTTCCTCCTTCCTTTGCACAAAAAAATACTACAACAAAAAACGTATCTCCAGGTCTGAGGCCGTGATTCTCTGCCACAAAAAGGGTAGGATGCTCCCTCTGGGTTGGGGAGAGAGGCTGACTCAAACCACGGAGTTCAAGTATCTTGGGATCTTACTCACGAGTGACAGGAAAGTGAAGCATGGGTTGGTCCGGTAGATTGGTGTGGCCTCAGCAGTAATGCAGTAGTGTAGAGCTTCTGCTCCTGGTTAGGATGCCTCTTAGGCACCTTCCTTTGGAGCGTTTCTGGGCAAGTCCAACTGGGAGAAAACCTAGAACCCACTGGAGAGATTATATATCTTGTCTGGCCCGGGATCCCTCAGGAGCAGCTACAAAGTGTGGGTGGGGTGGTGAGGAAGATGTCTGGAATAGCTCCTGCATCGGCTCCCGATGGACGAAGGGTGGATGGATGAATAGATGGAGGGATTTTTTCCAGGTCATTCACGAGTTACAGGTTGTGTTTGAGTGTGTGAAGCAGTGGGATAATGTGTGCAGTCTGAAGTTGGGATAACATATGCTCACCCTGATGACCACAAACTAGCAGCACGCAGCTATTTTACCAATCACAGACTCCGGAGTCAGGCACAGGAAGCAATCCTCTTCATGAAATTGTCTAAATCTATTTTAAACAGACTGCTGAATCATGTTTGTGCCCTCTGCAGGATTCATTGTATTATCCAATTAATGTTATAGCTTGCTGTGATACAAGCTTTGGGCTTCAGTTTTGGTGAATGTAATGAATGCAGTTAGCACCTTTGCCAGCACTCCACCCTCTTTTCCAGATTCTTCTGGCTCTGAAACATGATAACCAAAACATGTCCATCTTTTATCTACAGCCTTTGTAAGTCACGCCAGTCACATTTCGTGCTGCTCCGTCTGCAAACGTGAAAGCCTGTATTTAACATTTTCAACATATGCAGCAGTGCTTCTTAAGACCGGAGGAAGCTAATCACTTCACTGCCACTTTGACAGCCATTATTCAGTCCTTTGTTGATTAATTATTTGGATTTACTGTCAGAAAAAAGTGAAATTTCTATCCTTGAGTCCCAACTGTCTTTCTTATATCAGACCAGCTATCCAAAACCAAAAATGCCCTCACTTTATAACAATATAAAACAGAAACACTGTCCTCCAGGACAGAATATACGGACATTTTCTTTAAGCACTACTGTGTGGTTATGATGTGCAGCCTCTAAAAAGATTCATAAAACATTTGCACTCTTGCACTCTGCATACAGAGTGGGGGGATGTCTTGTCAAAGGCGTTTACAGTTCACCGAGCAGGCCTCTCAAATAGAGACTGAAGTTGGTGCACAGACACACACTTCAAGCGCTGACGTACAGGATGAAAGGCAGCCCTGCATGTAAAGTGGGGCAAGTCTGACCCACTCACTTCCTCTTCCCCCCAGAAACCTCACTAAACCGAAGCTGTTATGTGCACTCTGGAGAAACTCCCCGTAATAATCTCAACAGTTTATTACTCAAGCTCTCCTCTGACACAGTTCTGGTTTGATGGCAGCAGCTTTGCAGATCCCCCAGAGCTTTCTCTGAGAACCTGAGCACAGTCATGCTGGCACAGGGATGCAGTTCTGGCAGATCTGCAGATATCACACTGTGATGCATTTCTGTCTGCCAGATTTTAATACCAACATTTGCTGCTAGAACCCCCCCCCCCCCCCCCCCCCCCCCCCCCTCTTCCCCCCCCCCCCCC
>VOQJ01001292.1:30129-44608 GCA_015052665.1 Apistogramma diplotaenia | reverse complement strand
AACCCCCCCCCCCCCCCCCCCCCCCCCCCCCCACCTTCTCCTCTGTCGCCACTGAACTGCTTCAATGCAATCTAATGGTACAGATATGTTTCCGCTCTCCGTCCTTTCTTCACCCAGTGTGTACGAGATATACACATTAGTATAGTAAGCATTGAATGGTTGGCATACTATACTTTTATTTCTTTACTGACAGATTACTAATCTCTGGCTTTTCGTCAGCCGTCAACAACTGTTGCTCTGATTCACTTGCGTAGCTGTGGACCTGAGTAAGTGCAGTGTCAGGTTTACTCTCTGCTACAGGAGCTGCTGCCTGCTGCACTCTGTGTGCAGGGGGAGACGCAGACAGAGTCTTGTTTGTTTGGCTTTGTGAGGATGTTTATCGACTTTAATGCTTTCCCAGTCCGCTTAACCGCATATTAAGCTCTCACAACTAAGTGCCAAACCCTTATCTAGACCCAATTCTAACTTTAAACCCCGCCCACAACCAGGCATTTAAAGGTGAAAAATGCAATCTGAAATGTTCTTTTACAAAATATAATCAGTCCGATAATCTAAAACTGTCACAAAGACAGATGGAATTGTTTCTATCTTGATCACATTAATAATAATATGATTTAAAACCCCTCTATGCTGCAGGAAAGTATAACAGATAACAGTAGCTACTGTGATGGTTTGTTTTGAAGCTTCAAGCTAAATATTGTTCCAGATAATGTGATAATGTGGGGCAGATCTGACTGTGAAATGGCACATTATCCAGGATGTCTGGAATAATTCTCCCATCTTAAACTTAGAATGACCAAAATTTACAAAATGAACCTTATATGTTATTCATTAATACCTGAAATGAATGACTGAGCCCATAAACTCATCAGGAAAATGTTTGCGGTAGTCCCAGCAGAGGGCAATTTTCTCTTAGACTTGAATAAATACTATTCCCTGACCAGTTGGTGTGTGGTTATTGGGTTCACAAAGAGGGTGCTGCACCAAGAACCTCCTTGTGATTGTTTTGGTTGCTAGCAAATTACCCGTAGTTTGCATGAAAGACACCAACTTGTCTGCAATCACTTGCTAACTAGTAGCCACTGAGCGGTAGTATTACTTGCAAACTGGACATATACAGTAGATCATTTCCCTTCAGAGTAAATGTTGGACCTTAACAACTTTTACTTTGAAGACAAACGGTCCACATTTCTGGTTTGCATCACTTCTGCTCAGCAAACAGTTGGCAAACGTTTGCAGACAAGTTGGTGTCTTCCATGCAAACTACAGGTGACTGCAGAAATCTGCCGGCGATCAAAGCAATCACACATTTTTTCTTCAGCAACTGGAGGTTGCCGGGAAGAAATCCACTTTGTCAGCTCAAAGGCAACTTCTTTGTAGAAACAATAACAAACAAAACAAGGAAATGTGCATTTTTTAACAAAACTGATGCCAATGTGAACACAGAAATGTAAGGAAAGAGTAGTTTTAACTCACCAGCTAGAAAAATGATTCCTTTTAAGCTGTAGCAGAATGTACAAACATTTTCAGACACAAGTAGATTGAATTGGGTTTCCGGTTCAGATTTGGTAGCACTGTACTTATATAGTGCCTCTATTTGAGCACTCAAAGTGCCTTCTTACTACAAGCCTCGTTCACCCAATCTCACGCAGATTCATTCATGCATTTGTTTCTATGTTCACACGCACTCACACTATGATGGATGCGTCGGGGGGCACCTCAGTATATTGTTGCATGCAGACTAGGGGAACCGGGGATCACACCACCAACCTTCTGATTTGTAGACGACCTGCTTGAAACTTTACAGTGTGGCAGAGAGTGAGCTGTTAATTCTTTCCACATTAATGTGCTCACTTCGCCCATACTGTAATCCATCTACTCATAAAAAGCCAAATCTGGCTTCCTAGACTGTCGTAAATGCTGTCTTCATCATATAGATTAAATATTAACTCGAGAGCATAAGCATTTGTTCACCTCCTTGGTTCAGAGCATTTGCCCTCTAATCTAGGATGATGAACACAGCAAACATTAACATATTAACTTTGACATTGTGAACATGCTGACGCTAGCATTCGCCGTGCTTCACTGAGCTTCTAGGCTCTTACTTACTGTATTATTCCAGAGCCTCTTTGGCACCTGAAAAGAGTCCAGTACAACGATGCATCTGAACATTATAAAAGATAACGTCCACCAAGAAAAACTCCCTAAAACTCTATTAGATTTAAGGAGCTTAATAAGGCATCCACTGGCGGCCTGTGATTCAATATCTGCAGGGGCCTGAAAACACTCTTATTATAATACCAATTATCTGCTCCTTAAAGACATAACGAAACGCATCTCAATAGTTATCAGAAATCCAATCTGTAGCACAGAAGTGGCCACAGGGAACATGCTGCAATTTGCATGGCATCTAAGTGATTTCTGATGTCAGAGTAGCTCCAGGAAAACTGAAGGAGGAGCTGAAATTGCCAACAGTCCTCCACCATCACTATACATCGTCTCTGCAGTCGGCCATCTACTCATAAAAAGGAAAGCATGATGTGGACAAAAAGATGAGATCATCTGAGTTCAGCTGTCAGATCTGCTCATTCGTCTGTGAGCCTTTTCCATTTTACAATCGACGTATCCTGGTATTTTTCATTTCATTTAAGGATAATTTTCACAATAAATTAACATATTTACTGCATCAAGGTGCAAATAATATTTTTTTTATTATTTTTGTTTTGTTTTGTACAGTTTGAAAATGTCACCTTGGAGTCCAGTAATAGTATCCAGCATTTTGCAGACTAATTATTCAATTAAAAAAAACATTACATGAAAACAGCCATTACCCGCAGCCCTCACTGTGTTCCTGTTGCTAAATTAATAGTGTGACAGTGTGGAAATACTTTTATTTCCATTTTTACATCAGAAATTAGCTACATTTTTGAAGAATTATTAAAATGAAAACACTTAGTTTGTTCCACATTTAATTTGCAAGCTATTTCTTAACTTTCGCAGTCAAAGAAAATCTGATTAATATGGAAGCTTGTTTCTGCCAATGAAAAAATAAATTTTTTGCCATTGATATGTCAAAATTTCTATTTACTAAGTTAAGCTTCTGGAAAAAATGGTAAAAAAGTTTGTTATTTCCAGTGGTGGAAAAAAGGCTACACGTGTCCTCCTGCTTCTGTTGCTACTGTATGATAAGCTGCTCATCTCAATCCCATTTAAGGAAAGAGTTGAGATTTTGGGAAATTCCTGCTTGTTTACTTTGTGGCTCAACATTAGACGATTGGGTCGATAACAATCTCATGTTTGTTGTGTGAAATTGAAGCTGCAGCCAGCAGCCACTTAGCTCATCTAGCATTTTTGGTATGAGTTATGGAAACTAATGTAGATCAATTAAGATGAGATGGTAGCTCTCTAGTACTTTGTATACCAACAAATTACAATGAAGTCATCATAGTGTTTTTCATGTAATTTCCATGCTTTTATTATTAGTCTGTGCTGCATTATCTGACAGAAACCATTGCATTTCCCTGCAATTTGTGACTATTATCAGACAGATGATGCATAACTCCTCCATGATAAAGCACAGTGTGCTGGGGTCCACGGGGTGAAAATAAACAGTCAACTGTGTTCAAAAAGTTTATCATTTTAATTTCTGGGGGGCTGCTAGAAAAACTTTGGATACCTTTATGTTCAAAACACACTCGATATTTATCCTGTACATTGCTGCAGGATGTCATTTCCTTTTTCCTTTCCCCACAAACTCTGAAAAAGAGCCACATCTCACATTCTACAGGTTAGCATGTTAAAGGCTAAAAGTTCATGACAGTACAATTAGAAAAAGACTGAACAAGTCTAGTTTGTTTGGAAGAGCTGGAAGGAGAAAGGCTCTTTGAAAAAGAACATGGCAGCAGGGCTTTGGTTTGCAAAGCTGCATCCAGTGCACAGCTGTAATGCACAGCACCATATCAGCATATCAGCACAAACACCTCAAACCAGCTGTCAGCACAGTGGTGGAGGGCTGATGATTTGGGCTTGTTGTGCAGCCACAGGATCCAGGCACCATGAACCCCTCTGCTTACCAAACTCCTCTATAATCAAATGCCTAGAGACAGCGGAAGCTTGGCTGTGATTGGATCACATGCCATATGCCATCATCAGGTCATTAATGGTCCTACAGTACTTGGTCACTTGAAGGTTAAATATTATAATGAACGAATCTGCTACTACACAGGCCTCTTACTTAAAATCAATGAAAAATGTGCACAATCGGATATTTTTTACTTGCTGTAACATCGTCTCCCTTCCAGTTAATTTCTGCTTGCTGGCCTGTCCTGTCCAGTGTGTAATTCAGCAGCAGAGCAGAGCCTGTTATGTAAGAGTGAATTTGTTTTGCTACTCTTTAGCCTGAGGTCCTTTCACTCTCAGCAACAGCAGCAGCAGCGGCAGCAGCATCACTCCCGCCATGTTTGGCTGTGGAGTCAGGGGAGCAGTGAGCATGAAAAGGGCAAAATCTACCACTCTAACACAAGAGCAGCGAAGGGGAAGAAAAAGACAGCTGAGGATGGGGTCAGGGAGGAAGTGCAGTTTAGTGAGGCCGTTTTATGCAACACGATGCAAACCTCTGAATACGTATATGAAAATTTATGATGAGGAAACAGGACAGCATGAGTGTGTAAGTGTTTGTGTTGAGCTGGAAACATCCGAGTACAACTCTATCCACACCAGAGGTCTGTGTAGTGCGAGTTATTGTGTAACCATTGTGTAACCTTGATGCTTTCTACTATACACACTCAACTTGTGCTCACTGAAGCAGCTCCAGCATGAGAGAAATAACAAATGTAGAAGAGACACTCTCTTTCACCTTGTGAGTTCTAAACCATTGTGGGTTTAGAACTAGATCTAACCCTGATCCTTACGCTCAGGTCTAACCCTTAGACCTAAACCAAACCCTCTGTATTTTGGACAAAGGGGGAAAGGATTTTTTGTTTTGTGAGCTAGATAGAAGGATTTCTTTCAGTTTCTGTTCTTGAGATAATCTGAAAGCCACTTGAAGCTTGGAGGTCTGAAGTGATTGACTCTTCAGAAAGCTGATGACCTCTGCACAATATTGCCACGTTTTCACTAGTACCTACTCAGTGCGGCTCGACTCAACTCGGCACAGCTTGTAGGCCCTTCCATAAGGTACTGGTACCAGGGACTTTTTTTAGTACCCACTCAGATGGGGTTCCAGCTGATCCAAAAATGTGACGTTGAAGAACAGTGTGCCACTGATTGGCCAGGGAGTGTTACTAGCTGAGTCATGAGAGCAACTCCTTCACCAGAATCAACCTCCACCATTTTAAAAACCTGACAGCAAGAAAACGGAGGCATACAAACCAACAACGTGGTCGAATGAGGAGGTGCAGATGTTTCTGTGCTTGGAGGCAGATAAGAGAATCCAGAGGGAGCTAAATGGAACGTTTATCATGAGATCTCCAAGCTGATGGCTGTATTGTGTTTGAATCACATACAAATTACCTCAAGAGACTACTGCCTGCATTGCTATACAGTATTGACTCCACCCACATTGAGGTGGTACTCAATTGTATTGGAAACAAAACAAGACCAAGGCGAGTCTGTTGAGTCATGTCGGCCGCATTGAGTAGGTACAAGTGACTCCGCTTGTTGTTTTATGTGACCTACCACTTCATGGCTGAGTTGCTGTCAGTCCCAACTGCTTCCACTTTATTATGATGCCTTTAACAATTACTGGAAATTTCACAACTGGATTGTTACACAGGTGACATCCTATCACTGTGCCATGCTGGAATTCACTGAGCTCCTGAGAGCGACACATAGAAGCGGTCTGCATGCCTAGGTGCTTGGTTTGATCCATGAAAGTGATTGGAACACCTGAAATCAATGATTTGGGATGGGTGAATGGATATTTTTTGGCAACATAGTATATCTTCAGCAGAGGCATATATTTACATAATTTCCATATTTTAAAATCAGCTGATTTGTACAAATTTCACATTATTGCACTTTTTTAAGCTTTTGGACGCTTCAACATGAAAACTTGTATTGATGTTATTTTTGCTGCACATTGTCCTCATTCCTCCCCTCACAGCTTAGCTGTCGGTTTGCTCTCTTAGACATGAGCGAGTCTGAAACCTGTTGTGTATGTGTGTGTGTGTGTGTGTGAACATGTGCATGTGTGAAGTTGTCTAATCAAGAGATTGGAGTCTCCAGGTACATCTGAGGATGATCAAAAGCTACAGAACTGGCCTTGGATGTAGAACGGTGGCAAAGAAGAAGCTTATAGAGAGTGATAAAAAAAAGTTAGCCACACTTTGGTGTGAGATTTAAATAAAACTAAGTACCATGTCCAATTTAAGCCAATAAACCCTGATCCTCTTTTTGAAAGGACAGTTCATCCTGAAATCAAATTTATATGCTTTTACTGTGGCCGGATTTCTTACTCTGGCTCTTTATGTCTTGTTTTTGTGTTTTATTTTAGTACTACCTTTAGTTTCATCTATTATACAGATACAGTGGTTGTATTTGTTCAGTCATAGGTTTGTAAATCTTTTTGTAAATGAAACAGTTTCTGTAGTTTTGCCACTTTACACCACCACAGTGGACAATATTCAACTGAAGTGCAGACTTTCAGCTTTAATTCAAAGGGTTTAACAAAAACAGTGGCCAAATCAGCATTCTGGTACATTACTAAAAAGAATGACCAGCTCAGCAACATCAAAAGACGTGAAAGATTATACAAGACAACTAAAGTGGATGAAGACAACATCTAACTAAATCAAGAACACTCTGAAAGAGGCAGGTGCATCATTGTCAAAGTCTACAAGAGACGTCTTCATGAATATAAATATAGAGGGTCTACAAGAAGGTGCAAACCACTAATTATACTTAATAACATGAAGGACAGAGTAAACATCTAAAAGAGCCCACACAGTTCTGGAAATCATTCTTTGGACACTGGAAACCAAGTTTAAGCCTTACCAGAATGCTCATGAAGCATACCACATCGTCTGTCAAGCACGATGGAAGTAGCATAATGGCATGTGCTACCAGTGGAACCGGATCACTAGTGTTTATTGATGATATGACTGCTGACAGAAGTAGCTAGATTAACTGTGATGTGTGCAGAGCTATACTCTCTGCTCAGATTCATCCAAATGCTGCAAACTGACTGGACAGCACTTCACAATGCAAATGGTTAATGGCATGAGATGATAGATGGGTTGCAAAAACAACTCAAGAGCTTCTCAAGGTAAAAAAACAAAACAAAACTCCCTATAGGCTGCAGTAAAGGTCTGACAGAGCGTTTCAAGGAGAAAACACAGCACTGGTCCATGGGTTCAAGACTTCAGGCAGTCATTGACTGGAAAAGATTTTCATTCAAGTATTAAAAACAAACCTTATATTTAAAAGGGTTAGTTTGTACAATTATCTTAGAGCCTAAGAAAATGGGGAACTGTGTATAAAAATGACTGTAATTTCTAAAGTAAATGCAACATTTTGGTTAAAAGCCTGGAAAGCTGAAAGTCTGCCAGCTGAACAGCTGTTTACATCCTGCCATGCTGTCATAGACACGGTCTCGTCACGGGAGATGGAGACTTTCTTTGATCCTCGAGTGGAGTTCAGAAGAAATTAAATTACTGTAGATGAATGGATTTTACTTAAGCAACTGCTTTTTGGAAAGAGACATTTATTTTCCAGCAGGCTTTTAGTTTCATTTTATTCATGAGAAGGAGAAAATATTTACAGCAGACTTCTCCAAAATTGGGCAACTCAACAAAATTTCGGATATAATCCCACTAAGGGAAAATATTTAAACTATCCCTTTAAAGACGTGTTAAAAGCCAGGTTAGGGATATGCTGGGCTGTGATCACTTATTTTATAAACTTCTTGATCTCCTGTTCTTTGAGGAAGTGGAGTTGTAGTCACACGCTGTGCAGCACATCATGTCCTGGATTAAGTTTTAATTTTCATTCATATCCACTCTCTGAATTGAAGTTTTTGGTTTCCCAGAGGGTGATGGAGCACCTTAAAAGTGAAGAGGAACATCGACAGGGTCACAGATCTCCTGAATCTCTCTGACATTTGCCTGCTATATCGGTTAGGGCTTTATTATTAGCTCCAGGACAATTAGGTGGGCTGGAGAGAGGTTAGCGTGAACCCATCTCTCTCTGTCATCTGGCGCTGTGGATGGGCGGTAACACTCTGTCAGCTGCTCCCTCAGTGCCGTGTAAGAAGACAGGAGGCTAAAAATACCAGACAAAAACAAACACGACACAACCACCCAGAAAACAAAGCAGAGGGACAGAAATGTGCGTTGGGTGTGAAATGAGACCTCTGGCTCCAGCTGCAGGTTTGGTATTTTTTTAAAATAATCTTTATAAGCAAAAAACAGAATTCGCAGAAATGCACAAACAAGCTAAATGAGTTTCCTGTTAATGTCCAAAAGCAGGTAAAAAGACCCACCCAGAACCCAGTTTAGTTTTAGTTTTAGGAGCGAACAGCAACCCCTAAAACAAAGATCTTCAATTTACAATGAAAGATTTGATAATTGTTAAAAATAAGCTCTTGTTCTAGTTTATAATGCTAAGTTTAGGTACTTGGTTAAAGCATTTGGGGGAAAAAGGACCATTTTTGTAGGTGTCTGCTATGGCGGGATATCAGGATATCACATTTTCAGTTAAAGAGATCCGGTTTCATGTGGTGGTGTATCTATGCAGTTAAATTTTCCTTGTCTGAGTTATTTGAAAGTCACGCCTCAAGTTTGACCCAAATAGAAGGTACCATAAGGTCAAATCAAGTATGCTGGGAAACTTTAGCTTGAGTCGAAGCCGCTCAGTGTGGGTTACATACAGTGGCTTCAAAAACTGTAGCATCAGGATGCATCAAAACTGAAAAAAAGTGAAGTGGGTCTGAATACTTTCTAAAGCCGCTGTATGCAGTCTTTCTGAGCAGAGCTCTGTGCTGCAGCTGGTCAGGATGACAGGCTAAGAAGGACAGCAATTACTGTACAGCTTAATGACCGTTATTTGACCATCCATTTGTTTACATGTTGTGTTGTGGTTCCTGAAAAAAGTTGTGTCCGGTGCGGCCTGGATGTGTCATAAAATACAGGAAGATTGTAACCAAATGCAGACTGCAGAAACAAAAACAACAAACAAGACAGAAACTGTAAGTATGCATGAAGGAATGAGGGAAGTGGAAACATCAGGGAAACTAAATCCAGCTGAACATAATCAAGAGAAGTGACAGACAGGAAGTAAAAGGAGACAATATACAAGAGAGACAAGCTAGCAAAATAAAACAGGGAGTAACTAACACAGACAGGAGACGTACACAGTAACTAAACACAGGAATGCAGGCTGGGAACATGAACAAAAATATAAAGAATCAGATAAAAATAACAGACTCTAGACACCAACAGAAGCTAGATTTCAAAAGTGGCAAGGATAGGGATCAAAAAACTAAACTGAGAACATAATCATAAAGAAGCCATCCAGGATATGTTTGATACATAAATGAAGATACAAATTCAAAAGAAAGTCAAAGCCCTGGAAGGTATTATAAAAACAGAAATCAAAACTTGACTTGGGGGTGTTGATTCATTTAAACTAACATCCATCCTGCTGTAACCAGGTTTCTGTAAGGCAGAATAAGTCGATATGCTGATCAATTATAAAGTTATTTATTATTAGGGACTTATAAGAGAGAGTTGTAATGTTTAACAATCCACATTTAACTGTTTTAATGGTTCAGTTAAGGATGCCTTATTGTTTTTTCTTTGTGAATTTCTTTTGCTGGTTTTTGGTTTGGTTTAGAGTGTAGACACAAAGTTAGCATCCTGAAACGTTAGACATGGTTTGACGTCTCCAGCTGGAGCCATTAACCACCACACCTGCACTCAGTCGGAGTGGGAGGTCATAAATAAATTTCATTTTGAAACAAGCTGCCAGAGGACTATACTTTAATCAGTCACTGAGGTTTTGCTGTGACTCCACTGAGGATTATTGGACCTAATGAAGAGGCAGGGAGTGGTGTTATAAAGGAGGAGAAAGGAGACTAAAGAGGAAGTGCAGAGGCGGGCAGCAGATGTGAAGCTGCTGGAGCCTCGTGGGCGCTGTGACAGGAAGTCAGCAGCTGGAGACGTCCATCAGAGCGAGGGAGAGGACATTAGTGAACTCATGTGACTGGCTGGATGAGGGCGAGGCGAGCCTGTTTGCAGAAATAATTAGTTCACATGGCAGTCAGCCTCTAATCTGACTCACAGAGGGAGAAACTCAAAGGAAAAGAAACCGAGAAAAAGAGATAGAGGAGGTTTGAAGTCATACAGGAACAATTAGCTTTCTGACCTACTGGCGGGCGCCGGGTTTGGACCACCTAGTGTTCAGTAGTCACTGCAGGACTCACATCAGCAAAATCAGCAACAGACCACGTATGAATAAACTCAAAGGACCATGATGTCTGCTGCAGAGTCGAGCGGTTTTGGCCCACACTGTGTCCATGCTGCAAGAGCCTGCATGGATACGTTTGACCCTGCGTGCATTATGATGTGTGCTGTACAATCATTCCATCACTTTCAAGCAATTACAGTATAAGCATGAAGGAGTCATTAAGTATCCACCACAAGGCTAACCTCTAACCAAGGAAGAACAATGCCAGTAAATGTCTTCTAATTATGATTAGAAGACATAATTAACAGTAAAAGCTTCCTTCAGTTGTCAAAATATCCAAGACACATCTTACAATGAAGAAAAACGATGTCATCCAGGAGATCTCTGCGCAAAACAGACTCCACATCAGCTGCTCCAACAATGAAAAAAAATCACCGAGGCAGAGCAGCAGGTTGCATCGTGCATGACCGATCATCTCTTTATGGGATGCTGAAGCCTGCTGCCTTCATTGCATTATATGACATTAAATCCACAACGAGGCCAATTCGCAGGCTCGCAGTCTGTGAACAAGCAGTCAGTGGATTGAGATGAGAAGTGTGTTGAGACCATGAGATTTTTTTGAAGACACAGCTAGCAGCAAGTGTATATTTTTATGAGACATTCCAGAAAAATATATTTTTTAAAAAGTTCTTGTTCATTTATTTTGGGGATAATGATGCATGGGATGATGTCGCCCGTCTCCCTTTCAGCTACCAAGTCTGTATTTTAAGTCTAAAATTGGCCAAATAATGCCATTACAACTCAGTTAGCAGTCCCTGTTTGAAATGTATCCAGGGATATATTGGTTATTTTTCCTTCAAAAAAAAAAATCACAGGAGCAATATCTGCTTTTCTTTACCTTTTGTAATTTATGAATAATGTTAAAGTGTGAGTTGTTCATTATTAAACATGGTCAAAATCTCAAATCTTGAGGTCAAAGTATGTAAACGTAATGAACTGAGTATCAAACCAAGAGACTCGGCATCAAACCAAAGACCAAACATCTGGGTTAACGTGGCGTTTTCAGGGCTGTGAAGGTGGTTCACTGGAGTACATCACCATGTTAGCTTCTGCTGCTCTGACACAGGTTAAGTCTAAGATTAAAGCTTGTAGGCGTGTCGAGTGGAGTCATGTTCGCAGTTTATTAAAATCTGGCTTACATCCACTGAGGTCTTCAAGTTCACCTTCATAATCTATTGGTTGGAAACTGTCTCATAACTTAGAAACTTACAAGTCTGGTATGTGTTAGCAACATATAAAAAGTACTGTATAAAGATTTATGTAACAAATGTATTTATCTGAAGGTCAAGGTGATAATAATGCTTTACAGAGCTTTGTAAAAGTGTTTCTTACTGCCATTCTTTGTGCTGACATCATAGGCATAGAGGGAATTATATATGGGCATTCTAAATATCACATTACTGTGGACCTGTGACCTCCTTTACAAGGTCAAATAAGGTCAAACATTCATTAAATGTCTTTCATCTTTAAAACTTTGCTTAAAATTCTCTGTTTTTCCTACAGTAGCTAAGAAAAATCACATTATCTATTATCCAGTCATAAATCAGTACCTATTATCCATTACCTACTCCTACGTAATGCCTGTGCAATCAGAGTAAACATCTGTCATGCTGCCAGTATCTTATTACAAACTTCTTAAAGTTCATTAAAAAAACAACAAAAGAAAACAAAATTAATGGATTAAAAAATACAATATTGTTCCCTTAAAAAGTAAATACTGCCCAGAGCTTCTTTGGTGGAGTTTTACACTCTTGGCTTCTTCTTCTGTAAGCATTAATACATGATCCTAAAATAAGACATCTGCTGAAGTATATTAAATTTGCAGGGAGACCAAATTGTTAGCATTTTTAAATATTTTTTTCTGTACTCGCAGACTGTGAAACAAGGCTGCAGCTGACGGACTAAAAACAGCTTCACACACGTCTAAACATTTATTTAATAGGACGTGAACTTGTTATCTGTCAGATTCGCCTGTATCTTAATGATACAGCCGTCATACTGCCGGCCTTCCTTCTTGGCTTCAAACAGACTTTATTTGTATAGTACACACACACACACACACACACACACACACACACTGCTTCTTTGTCTGCAGCAGCTGTGTTGCTTTCAGTCTGTATTATGTGTTTTAACTCTTCATATTTTTTTGAATATTATACTTTTATCTGGATTTTGTAAAATCCACTACGTTGCTGCCAGTAACCTTGTCCATATTGTCGCTTTCGCTGTAAATGGTTGTGACGCTGGGTGAACTTGCTGAGTTGATAACCACTCTAGTGCTGAAGTTAGGCTGAATGAAGCCAGATAAAGAAAAAGATTCTGGGTTTGTTGAATTTACTTTGCCGGCTGGAAACACACACTGGAAACCGGCAATCCAGGCAAGACAAGTTTAAAAAAAGGCCTCCCACATCTTTTTCTAACCACTCCCTCGATGGAAAACGTCATACATTGCAGGAAAGATATGAAGGAGAATGAATTGGGATTCAGGCTAGGGTTAAGCTTAAGAAAACTGTAGATAGATACCTTCAATATTTGACCCCATGTGCTCTTACTGTGTAAAGATTATCACTGCATTATACAGGCTAGAATATTAAAGTAAAACAAAAGAAATACAAAGTGAAACGAAATGTTTGCCTGCAGCTGTTTTCTTTTTCTGCAGGAGAGATCATCCAGTGTAATGCCTGCCTTTATTGACCAATTAATATAAATCAATTTTAATTGAGTTTTAGTTTTATAGCACCAATGAACAACAACAGCCACCTCAAGGCTCATAATCTTTATTTCAAGTGCTTTTTTATAGATATAAAACTACACTCTTCACAGAAGACAACAAATCCAGAAGCAGATATTCTTTATTAAACCCACAGGTGAGAGCTGCACCCTTCAGAACTCACCTTCTAGTCAAAATATAGCAGCAACAACTAAAGATGAAATGCATCCTGCCATGCGGAATTAAACAATTCACCCTTGAACTGTAAAACACCAAACGCTGATTGCTGCCAGCGTCCTGCTGCAAACGTGATTTGCTTACAACTGACCCCAGAGCAGCCACAGGCTCAAGAGAAACAGACGCCAACCATCAAAGGGCATGGAGACGTTTACAGCCAAAATTAGATCATGTTCAGTGTCTGAAGAAGAGCTAAAAAACGAACCTTTAATCAAACTCTGACTCTTCTGCAGACTCTTAGAGCCTGAAATTTAAGCCTTTTACTTTGTGTGCTGAATAAAAACATTCCTGTATGCCACCAGACTTAATAAAGAAGTTCATTAAAATACAGTTTCTTCCCCCCCCCTCACACGCTATTTCCATCCATTTAACAAGCTATGTGTGTCATTCTTGTTGAAGAGGATAACTATCATTAATTAATGAGTGATTTCACCATTGAGTGCAGAGGAGGGAAGAACACCAGCTGATATTTCGATCACTGAGCAACAAACACACAGAGAGAAAACCGAGGCGAGCACTGGAGATCAAAATATTACCAAAAAAAACCATTAAAGTTCAAGTCCTGATTGAATTTGATGTCGAGGAGTTCAGTGTGAAGGACCCTGTTTTATGAGAGGAGAAGATCGGGGAGAAAATTAGGATCACGTCTTGTCCGGGGTTGGAGACGGTTTGGAGAATGAATACAAAGCACAGAAGACAGAAATACTGTTTTTATTTCTAATGAAAACGAAAGATGAAAGAGGAATGAGAAGGGCGGAGGGGTGGGGGCACGGAAAAAAATTGAAAGCAAATAGTAAAAAAGGAAATAGAAGGAAACAAGAGTCAGAATGAGGGAAGAGAGTGGAACAAATGGAAAGATAATGGAAGGTCAAGAAAATGGAAAATGAAAGGAGTATACTGTATAAGAGGTAATTACATGCAAGGAAAAGAATGAAAAGAAACAGAAGAGGTAAAGAAAGAAAGGGCAACAATAGGGCGATGGAAGGGACAGGAAGAAAGGAAAGGACAGCAGAGATAATAGAAGGAAAAGGGGAGGCGGGAGGAAATGAAAGGGGGAAAAACAAGGAG
>VOQJ01001280.1:2428-23828 GCA_015052665.1 Apistogramma diplotaenia | reverse complement strand
GGTGTCACTCTTTTTACACTTGTTAATGAAAGGAGGGGACAGGAGTGTTACTACTTCAAATGATGTGGTTGGGGGGGGGGGGGGGGGGGGGTGGAGTAGGGATCTATTTTATTGATTTCTTGACATCCGGATTCATTTCTGAAGTGTGAAAAAACTGCATTAGAGGTCTATATAGAAAGAAATCACCATTCATAAAGTACTGTAAAACATTTTTGTGTGCTTTTATCTCTGCGCAGGCACCCCTCATTATTTAGGTTCACTGTCGGCCCTTCGTCTATAATACATATGTATATTCAGTGAGGGAGAGGGCAGCTAAAAGCTTTCACCTTTACATAACCCCTCGGAGACTTCAAAGTGAGATTAAGAGGGAGCGATGGTGAAGGGCTAACCCCACTAAACTAAAGGCTGAGCGACGGGGTGGTTGGCACTGGGTTCTCATGTGTAAGTCCTCGCTTTTCCATTCAGAGTAAAGTAGCAGAAAGAGAAATCTCGATTGAGAAAAACACTTGTTGTTCCACACTTGTATGTTACAAAGTGTTGGTTTACTTGAATGTGCCGATTACTTACGCAGGCTCACATACAAATGTTGCACACGAACGTGCACATTGATTCGCTGAAGAATGGCCCGACGGGCTTCGAAACTCACTGTTATGCAAAGAGGACCGGCTGGGAGTGGGCCTGTACCCATCACACACTGTTTTGTCTCCTGGTGAAGCATGTGACGGATGCCAAGTTAACTCCTTACTATTCATTAATTGCTGTCACAGTGACCGTTTTGCATGAATGCTGGCATAATATGTGGAATTGTGCTGGATTGTTCGGGTCTTTATGGACTATAAAGCTGATGTCTCTCAACAGTGGCATTTCCTTGTATTCTGAGAAATACACTGTACTCTGACAAGTGGGTGATTGAATGGAAAGTGAAGTTTCCTGAGAGAGGTTTATTCTGGCACGGTACAGTACAACACGCTTTGCCGCTCAGGCACAACAATAGACAGATCTTTGGGGTCGTAACCTCCTAATTACTGCAGCCCCTGAAGTGACGAAGACTGCCTGTCAGCGTGGCCTCTGAAAGGGGCTACCTGAGCCGGAGTTGGGATCACCAGATGACATGGGCCAGGGTGCTCCAGCACCTCAGATGAAAGGTCGGCGTTATGAGTCTACATTCAAGCACCTGGGCCATTTCAACACACTAGCTTCTTGGCTTTCACCTATATGCTTCATTTGTGCTTCGGGGAAGAGATACAGACGTAATTTCCCATGTCTGATAGACATTTGGTCCCAGTCTCAGGCTCTAAAAAGCTTTCTCAAACCATGATCAAGGCCTTTCACACAAATCCCAGATCAGAGTCCTGCCCTCATTAATGATTTTTCTGAAACAGATACTTATCAAGTTATCTGCAGAGCTCCTGACATGACACAAGCTGCCGTGTGCAATCTTATGCAGACTTTGCAAACAAAACAAATGCGGTATTAAGTCCGATAAAGGGCAGATTAAAGTGATGTATGAGGTTAAGGCTCGGAGTTATTGATTTTAAGATATTAACACCCTTATTGAATCGTTTCCAAACATTTGTACGTTTCATTTACGTTTGTAAACATTTCATAAATTGAGCGCCATTACAACATCTGTAAAATCTGGAAGTGGATTAAAGTTGATCTAATAAAGCGTTTGCGCCAACCTGAAAAACCCTAAATCCGCCCATGGGAAAACTGGGAGGATACAATAAAGGCATATCAGTGAGGGGGCGCGCGCCTGCGCGTTCGCGGTGTGTGCAGTGTAGAAGTTTCCCTGCAAGTTTGGAAAGAAAAGAGGACAGCAGCGAGTGGAGCGGCACAAGTCTGAGGGACAAAGGCGATAGAGCTAAAATATATTGACCATACAAATGTTTCTAGTCTGTGGTTCTTGTTGGAGTTTTTTAAACTTACGTCACTGGAAACGTGTGGCCTTAAACTGCAGGTAAGTAAACCTGATTAGGACTAGAATCAGACGCGACAAATGACCGGGACAGTGTTTGGCAGCCTCAATTGGATGTCTGTTTGTTTCTTAAGTTCGGTCAAGGTAAATAAAACCGAGATAAACTACCAGGTTATAAAAAATAATTAACTAAATGCCAGCAGAGAAAACCTTTTAAGACTTTTTAAACAGTTTAAAACTTTTTTTAAGTCTTGAAAAAGTAGCTGATATTATTGCGTCGGTGTCGAAAAACTTCCACGAGCTCTTGAGCAACGCGATTTGTCAAATTTGTCAAGATGCATATCTCATTAAATGATGGAGGCTGAGATTACCGGTCTGTGCAGCGCGTCCGCGCGGCATTCAGGGGAACCGATTGCAAATCAAGCGCATCCGTGGAAAAAAAAACACGTTTGCCAAACGTTATGATTCATGTAGAGAACGCGAGAAAAGGCGAGAGGATGTGTTTTTTCCAAATCCAAAGATTAAAGCGTCTCCCTTGAACTTTGACTCTTGAAACCTGTGAGTCATTCCCAATTGCATTAGTAATCCTGCTTAAAAACCTGCTGGTGCAAGCGTGTTCAGCCCACTTTAACGAAGAAGCAATACGTAAGAGGCTCGCAGACCCTTTATTTCTAAGCTTTGCGGTTAGCTGTGCGTCTTACCTTGCCGGTGGTGTCTCCAGATTTTCTAATTAGAAGGAGAAAAGGCATGGCAGAGGTGTGTGTACATTCAATGAGGTGAAACTGAACAGGATGGGACAAGCTGTTTAAACAGCTCGCAGAGGGGGAAAGCTCATCTTGCTTAGCTAGTACTTTCCCCAAAATCCCTTGAATTTCCACTGAATGTTTAACTTGGTTAGATTTTTTTTTTTGTTGTTGCTCCAACTCGTTATAAGAGCAGTCAGTGCACTGAAGTCATAGGTGCGCACTGGTCTCAATGGAAGCTGACTGACTGGTTTTCAGTTGCAAAACTTCAGAGTTACACTGGCTTTTTCTGTACTCATGTCTGATTTTCCTTTTGTTGCTTTGTTTCCTAGACTGGGGTTATTGCTTGAGCCTTGAGCGAGACCTTTCCGCAAAAAAGAGTGACTGAGCCAAACCCGTAACCCCTCCTGTCGTCGCCCCCACCCAAGCAACCAGCCTGCCTCTATGCACATCAACCTGACAGTGGCCGTCAAGGAATCTCACGCCTTTCATGGAACACAGCCTCCCCTTCCTGCCGCTGCCCCTGACGCCGTGGAAGTGACAGCCATGGAGTCGCTCGCGATGCTGGTCGCTCCTCCTCCACCACCAACTCCTCTAGCACCTCCACCCCCGCCCCCTCCCCCACCACCTCCACCCACACCTTCCTCCTCCTCCTCCTCCTCCTCCTCCTCACCTTTGAGCCGGGCGGATAGCGCACGTCGGAGCCGGCTCAGGAAGTTGAACTGGGAGCGCATCCCGAAAGAGAAGGTGGAGGGGAGAAAGAGCGTGTGGAGCGGGGCGGCCCCAGATGAAGATGAGTTCCCCATAGACCTCCATTCTCTGGATGAGCTGTTTGGTCAGAAGGACAGTAAGCCTCGGGACCGAACCGCCACCCTGAGACGGCGCTCTGTACTGCTGCGCTGCCGATCCCCTCAGGATAGCTCGGAAGAGGTCAGATCATGCGGCTGGACAGAGCTTTTTACACACTTTTACACACTGTTTTGTTGCTCTCACGTGTGTCACATGCTTTTTTTTTTCCCTTTCATTTTCTTTATGTGCAGATCTCCCTTTTGGACTCCAAACGCAGTATGAACATTGGAATATTTCTACGTCAGTTCAAGATGTAAGCTTAAAAAAACCAAAGATTCTCACAACTAAAATGTTTCCATTGATTCACAGAATTAACAAAAGAGATAAAAATGAACTAATAGGGGAAAAAAAGTAATGAAAGAACCACTTATCATGAATAAAACAAAAAGGGTCAAAAGGAAGGACGATAAGGACCACAGAGCACAGCTACAGGGCAAACATTCATAAAAGCCTTTACATATTTTAAGATTCAAGGGACTTGAGTGATATGGTCGGTCTAATCTCAACAGGCAGACTGTTAGAGGTTAATTTGACCTTTTTAATACTTTCAAAGTGGTCATTTTAAAAGCAAAGTGGAAGTTAACAGCGAGTAGCTCTAGTTTGGCAAGTACAGGAGTAATATGTTCACATCTTTTAATGGCCCTAAAGTATTAAAACTCTTTAGGAGTTTAAGTAGATGCCGTGAGCTCTGCCTGATGAAGAAATCAACCTGTTTCTAGCAGTCAAGAGCAAAAATGATCTAAATCAGGAGATTTTCTTGTGAATCAAAAAACAGATGAGCTTCTAAAAATACCTTCTGGTTTTGGTCAATGAACCAACCATTTGACTTCACTGAGGCACTTCAGATTATTGGTTGTCCCACATACTTTGCATCCAGCTTATCAAAGATGGGGGGGGGTTGTAATTTTTTTTCTATTTCATATCACTTTATACCGAATATCTTCATTTTTAGTAGCAGCAACAACAACTGCATTTGATCCAGCTGCCACCAGTACTGAAAGCAGTTTGGGATGTGTACAACTATGCCCAGGGGAGCACTTTTTGACTTGAGTTAAACTGTAAAGTGTGGCCATATGTCAAAGGCAGACAGGTGTCAGTGTTCAAGTGTGAAGCCTCATCAGGAGAGAGGATGCCGGGTGTCAGGGAGGAGACGGAGTATATTGCAGTGGACGGTGCACCCTGAACAGCTGGGCTGGCTCTTGAAGGAGGGTGGTAAATAAGTGGCCGGCTTTAGCCTCAGGAGTCACAGTCGGCACCTGCTGACACCCTTAAAGAGTGTCTAATCTTAAAGCTACCCCCCCTACAGAGAGAGACCTCACCGGTGGCTGTCATATTCATCCATCCCGCAAAAGCCTGATTAGCATGTTAGCGTGGCTCAAACAGAGTGGAGTGAAGTGAAGGGGGGGGGGGCTTTTATAAACATGTAAACACATTTACATACAGTTTAACATCTGAAATGTAAAGCAGTGAAACTAATGGGTGACATTACTTAGTAGACTTGGAATTGTGAGAGAAAAACATGCTAAGTTGAGAGGTTAACATGCCCCCATGAGGCTCCATTGAAAAGCCTTTCTTTTCTAAACTAGATCTGTTGAGACATGCAGGGGAAGCCATTATGTGAAAAGAGCCTCTTCGGTACACAAACAGCTGTCTTGTTGGAAGTTTATTTGCCCGCAGTCTGGAGACAGACGGAGCTGCTGCTCAAATGTGGGTGGAGTGTAGACAAAATCAACTTTCGTATTGTCACTGTCTGAGTAGCCCCCTTCAATATTATTTCCTTCTTTTATTTATATTCGGTTTCTTTCTGTTCGGTTTCTTTCTGGGCAGTTAACAAAAGGTCTTTATATTTAGAAATGTCTTTTTTTTTTGTGGGGGGGTGGGGGGTGTTTTAGTTATCTTCATTGTTTGCCCTTTACCCGTTAGTCTGAGACAAAGATTCGGATGTGACTGCTGAGTTATGAATGGGGTGAGTTTGTTTGAGGATAAAGGCTGCAAACCTATAGTACGAGTATATGTGATGGGCTGTTGGGGGGGGGATAATGGAAAACTGCTGGAATAGAGGACAGATGTATCACTCAGAGAAAGTAAGTCAGAGGTCAAACAGCCAGTCATCTCACGTTCTGGTCTTTCACCCCCGTCATCCTTCAGTCGTCGTCTGTGCACGTCTGCCTTTTATTTGCCCGGTCGATATGCCACTTTGATCGCCGCTGTGGCGTCAATCAACCTTCCCTCCGTGACACTTTGATAAGAACAGGATAAGCCTCTTTTATTCCGTGATCATTGCAAAACTAGAGCTGATTATGCTTATTTCTTTTGGGTAGCTGTACCTTGACTCAGGCTGAAAAGACCATTGCTTGGTAAATGATGTCATACTAAATCGTCTCTGTGTTTCCGCAGGCCTGCTAAGGAGATAGTTGAGGATATCAGGCAGGGCGCTGGAGGCCGTTATGGAGCGGAGAAGCTCACAGAGCTCTGCAAATTGCTGCCTGACAACGAGGAGGTGAAAACGCCTTTTCTGGCATAGAAATGCAACAGTGACAAGCTTCTTCCTCTCTTCCCTCCTTCTCTAACTCATCTGGCTCTGCTTAGGATGATCAAGAGTTAGCCATTACACAATGTTGCATGTGATGTGGTCTGTTTGCAGACAAGCACCGCACTAAAAGATAGTGGAGGTGACTATTAATGGGATGTTAGCAGCTTTACTCAGCATCTGTTCTCTGTCAGGAGTCTCGCCTGAAGAAGTTCAGCGGGGACCGGAGCTGGCTTGGAGAGCCAGATCTTTTTATGCTGCTTTTGGTGGAAGTTCCCAGGTATGCTCGTCCTCAGCCCCAAAATATTTAACCAAGAAACATCCCAATAGACTGATGGCATTAGTCATCAGTCTGATCGGTCTGTTCCCCTGTTTCCTCCTCCTCTAGTTTTCGGCTTCGTCTGGATGCCATGATCCTGCAGCAAGAGTTTGACCCTGCTGTGACCTCTCTGTGTGTGGCAGCCAGATGTCTGAGGGAGGCAGCCCGAGGTAAAGTAACAGCAGGGAGTTGTGTACTCCAGCACTATAAAGACCTGGGACTTTTTGTTTTAAGCCCCTTTAAATGCTCGTATTTGCGGAAATGCCAGGAGCCAGAATGCAAATGAGCGAACTAACGTGGATGTTAAACACTTAAAGATTTAGGAGAAACTTGCTGCTGCTACCCTTTTCTCATTTTTTGTTATTTTGAATAACGGTTTAGTCCAGTAGTTGATTTGAGTGTCAGAACAAAGTTGCTGACTCATTTCATGCCTTTCATGTCAGTTTCATTCACTTTCTTTCAGCCTTGAAGCACACTATTAAATCTGTCTTTCACGCTCTTAGAACTGCTGAGCTGCCCAGAATTACACTCCATCCTTCGCCTGGTCCTCAAAGCAGGGAACTACATGAATGCAGTGAGTGCTTCTTTATTTTATTTTAGCAGATCTGATTCTTTTATCTGTTTACAGTAACCCAGCGGCTGGTAGTCTGTTTTCGTTCAGAGGCGACACACAGTCCGTGCACCTTGGTTTGAATCACTGTTTGTTTAAAGTTGTCATGTGTTTTGTGTGTGTGTGTGTGGGTGTGTCATTTTGACCTTGTTCGTACGTCTTCTCAGGGTGGATATGCGGGAAATGCGGCTGGTTTTCGAATTTCGTCACTATTGAAGCTGGCTGACACCAAAGCCAACAAGCCAGGCATGAATTTGCTGCATTTTGTTGCTATGGTAAGATCTGAAATTTATCTAATCTGTGCCGAAGAAAATATTTTCCAGGAGTGATGAAAGTTTTTATATTGAGGTTGTATATTTGTGTGGAAGTACTGAAAAGCTGGACCCATACATTTTAAAATGTGTTCATACTGTTGACTGAGTGTCTTCTGCGAAATAAATTGTCAGATCATTTAAGAAAAAAAATGAATAGTGATGAAGACCCTCAAACCAGAGTGCTCTGCAGAGCGTCTGGTATTCTCACCATTGGTAAATTATGTTTAGCTTCCTTTGAAACAATGGCTGATTAATCATTTGTGTTTGTCTCCACAGGAAGCTGTGAAAAAGGACCAGAGTTTACTGTCATTTCCCAGCCAACTAGGTCATGTTGGCTCCGCCTCCAGGTCAGTCTTTTCCCCAAACCTGGAACTTACCAGATTCTACAGTTATTTAGGCTGAAAGAATATATACGCCCTGCAATACTCTACCAAAACAATAAAACACCTAGCTGTCAGCAAAAGCTGCCTGATTGATTGATTGACTGATTGATTGATTGATTGCCAGTATTTGAGCTGTTAGTTTAAAATATTCCCATTAATCTTATGCTGGGCATTGGTGCAGCCACTGAGTTCTCACACTCTGATTGGCTGCCCCTAGTAAACAGAAGGTATGAACAGTGGGTGGCTATGAGCCTGGGATGACCATATTGGGAAGGTCACTGTCTGCATCCTGAACGTCTGGATTATGGGGATTACTTGCACAGGTGCCGACCTCATTATTTGAAATTTTGGCCACGTTTATTATGGGCATCAATCATTGTAAGAGTCTGTATGACAGGAAATAATTCCTAGACACTTTGGTTCATGTGCAGTCATTTATTTCCTGTCTTTAATTATGCACTTTTTGTTGAGTAATACAGTTTACACATCTGGTTCTGTAGCCTACAGTTCTTAAAATAATGGCATATTTGTCCTCTCCTTTGCAGGTTTTGCGAAGAGTCTGTGCTTGATGACTTGGCCAAGTTAAGAAGCAGAGTTGTGGCCCTCAAGGCAAATGTACAGACTGAGGCAGAGATTCAGAAGCAGACACAACCTTTTCTGGAGGTGTGCAACATAATGATTTCTCCAGCTTGACGTCTAATACACCAGATTATCTCCAAGTTGAGATTCTGAGCTTTTATTGAACGCTAATGATTCTGTCCAATTAAAATGTTTCTGTCTGTGTACAGGTGGCTGAGGAGCGTCTGAAGGAGGCAGAGGATGAGGTAGAGGGTATGAGGATGTCGAGTCAGGCCCTGGTGGAGTTCTTCTGTGAAGATGATAGCACTTTTAAACTAGAGGAGGCCTGCAGGGTCTTTCATTTGTTTTGCCACCGATTTCAAAGAGCAGTCCAGGTTAGAAGCTGTCGATAGAAAATTGCACTGTCAGACTTGCAGCTGTATGCTAAAGATCACTGAGCAACTTCCCCCTCTCTCGCTTTTTCATAGGAAAATGCAGAACGTGAATTGAAAGAGCAGAAACGTCTGGAACGTCAACGCGAGATTGCAGAAAAGCGGCGTTCTCTGGCTATTTGCACAGGGCTGGACCTAGGCATGAGTCTCGCCAGAGAGCCTCCCGGTCAGGACAACCAGGATGAGCTGGAAAAACTTCTGGAGAGGAATCTAAGCCACACCTGGAGCCGTCGTAGTCTTAGGAGCTCTGATTCCCGCAGATACCCTCATAACGACTCGCATCTCCTCAACCCACCAGTGTTCAAGAGCTTCCCCGAGTTGGGCAGCAGCCCGACATCAACCAGTTATCACTCAAACAGTTCTTCTGACCATGAGACCTCAGCTGCTCTCTGCAGCTCTCCAGAGACTGATGGCGCATGTTCCCCCACTGACCGAGGCCCTGTCCTCGGCCGAGGGCGCAGGGGTCAGCACAGCCAAGAGACAAACTTGAACACGGAAGCAGGAAGGTTTCGTCGTTCACAGCATGAAAGTGGCTTTGCAGTGAAACAACATGGACATGAGAACATTGCTTATGTGAAGCAAAGCCAATCGGAGTCAACGGGAATTGAAAAAGTGGATTTTTCACAGGAGCACATGGCTTTGGTGAAACGTTCCTATACAGACTCTGCCGCTATGATTAGCGCACCAACCCAGTCTATTAAAAGCCGAACTCCCACTTACAGACACAATTTTGGCGTGCCAGTTACAGCCAGTGATCATTCTCATCACTCTAAATCTGACGGCTCTTGTGTCAATGAGGAGTTACAACAGGCTGTTCATAAAAGTGGAATACAGTCGTGTAGTGACAACACTGCTGGTCTCGTGAGGTACTCGAGATCTGAGACCAAACCACAGTCATCTGTAAATGCTCCAGTGGAGGGCCAGTCACAACCACAGACAAGAGACACACCCTCCATTGAAGCAAGTACTGTGACGCCTTTGCCCGATGCAGCTTTAACAAACCGGACACACACGGACGTGGTATCCAGACCTGTGGAGGAGACTTGGATGCCCTCCAGTCTGCCGGAATTTAACCAGACACAGCCGGAAGAGGACCCTGAGTTGCCAAGCACCGAGAGGGAAACTGCAAGGACGTATTCCCGTGTCGGTGAAACGTTGGAATGCCACACTTTGGTGAAAGGCCTCCGATCCTATGATGCCTTGTCACCCCCAGCCTCACCACTCCCACGACCCATACCAAGCCTCTGCTCCAAGTGGAGGAAAGAAAGGGAGGTTGACCTGCGTGAGGGGTCGAATCCAGCGTCTCCGACTTCAAAGGAAGAGACTCGCACCATGAAAATCCCTGTACGCAGTGGGATAGGAGCCAAGAGGGGACTTGTGTCACGTGCGGGTCCTTCCAGTGGTACAGGCATTCCCAGGGTGCGCTCGAAAACCGAGCCTTCAAGTGGAAGCCCGTCTCCTACAAGCACATCCACTCCTACCCGGCTGACTGCTCCTCGGAGTGTGTCAATGCGTTCATCTCCGATCTCTCGAGCAGCCGTTGTACAGGTAGAGGTGAAACGAAGTAACAGCACGAGGGAGAGAACTCTAAGTGAGACACAGGCTCCAGGGAAGGCCACCCTGACCCGCAGGACTTCAGACAGATCTCTACCAGAGAAGGCCTCTGGCAGCCCCCAGCCAGCTTTCATCAGAGGGAGTCCTCTTCGTGTTTCCAAACGTCTCGCTCCAAACTCCGAGTCTCAGGTTTCCTGCCAGCCTAGCACTGCCCACAGCCCATCGTCCACCACAGCCAAGACCATACGTACAGCTGTCATATCAGCAGCCCGAAATAAAACCGCCAAGACGGCAAGCACAAGCCCGACTCCTGCTAGCTCTAAAATTCCAACCATTTCAAGACTATCCGGCCCCAAAATTCCTCGAGGTGCTGGTGCCGCTGCTGCTCAGCCGCTGTGGAGGTGATGGAAATAAATACGTGCCTGCTCAAAAGTCTCCTGCCTTTTTACAGTTTTGTGATTGTTTCAGCTCTCCATCAAATGTAGTTCATCAAAATTTGACTTGTGTGAAATGTATGTTTTAGTCTGAGTGTTTAGTTTCTACATATGCAAAAGGACAATGTATTGGGAGAATCAGGGATTGTTTCTCTTGTTTCACCCAATATGACGATAGTGGATTGTCTACAGTCTACCTACCTCTTTTTACACCTATTTGTGTCCTTTGCAGGCAATAGGACAGCAAAACTGTATCTTTGATTGTATAACAGGTTGATAATTAAGTCACGGTAATAAAATGCTACCAGGTGAACACGATTCTGTGCCTAGTACGTACAAGTGTGCTGTCGGAAGTGTAATTTGGCAAGGCGTCTCAGTCTCTTGCACGGAACAAAACTTTTTTTTGTCTTTATGTTTTGCTTTTTTCTTTGTTTTAGGAACGCGTCCAAATGTTGTGAATGCTGTGACCTCTCTGTTAAGTGATCATTGTGTTCTCAAACTTGGCTGTCTTACAGTCCTAACTGAACTCGGTACAATATTGAATTGTTCATCCTCTTGTTCAGAGGCCTCATCATTCTGATGCACTTTACAAATTGAAGAAGAGGGGGAGGGGGGGGGATTTCTTTTTTTTTTTGGCATGTTTGTTTTATATCAAAAAAGTTCTATAAATTTATTGAACAGCAGTGGTTGTTCACTGTATTCTGTGGTCTTGTAAATAAGAGAAGATAAATAAAGATAACAATGTGAAGATGTGTTATCATTGAGAAATGTGCTCATCAGTTAAGTCCCCCGCGTGATGCGTATTTGTACGTGTTCGGTAGCTCTTCGCTTTGTTCTTGCTTTGAGAGTTTTCACTTTCGTGGTCTCCATCCTGCATCAGCTGCAGCTCTGTCTGTCTTCTTGTCACCCCTCCATTTTTCTCTCCCTCTCGTCTGACCTCCTCTCTTGCTGCATCTCTTGACACAGTCACCCCCAATCCTGTCAGTGGTTGTAGTCATGGAAATGCTGCAGACGACCCAGGGAATCTCCTGGCAGAATAGTGGGGTGTAAGGGTTGGGGTGGAGGGTGACTATGGGTGTAGGGGTCCCAGTGGGAATTCTCCCTTTATAGGCTTCAGTGACGCCAGAACCTCTTGGGAAAGGCAATAAACTGGTGCCTCTTTGTGTTCTCGAGTGTCCGGTTGTTGGTCACCACTGGCCTTTTAACCTACCACAGTGTATAAGAGGTGACATCAACAGCAGATCTCCAGGGGTGCAGGACAGAGGAGGCTAAAGTGATCGCCCTTTCAGCTTTCTTCTGCTGTGATCTGAAAGCACTGAATTAGTGGGAATAATGACTTGTCTGAAGGTGAATATGTGATATATGAGCTTAAAGACTGCTACTCACCAAAGAGGATGAGGTCCAAAAGACAGGCGACAGGATTGTTTATGGCCTTTTTGTATGTGGAGACATTCAAGTCTGTAGACTTCTCTTGAAATGGTCAAATGAAGGAACAACCTTCCTCATTTGCAGTCACATTTATTGGAAGTACAACAAGGGAAGGAAGTCTTATGTTTAAACGTTCTATGGTTTATATGGTCAGTTTTAATAGCAATAGGAAGCTTGGTCAAGTGTGAACGTATATTCCTAAAGTTTGCAGGAAAAAAGCACAATTTGAATTTAAAAAAATCTTACAGACCGGGGCATTAGTGGAAGTCGCAAACTCTTAATTTCAGAATGATGTGTTGGACTGTTTTATTAACACTTGTCATATGCAGAACTGCATATGCATGTTCTCCCTATGTCTGGATGGGTTCTGTCTGGTTACACTAACTTCCTGGAGAAGCAAAAGGAATGGATGAAATATAAAACAGCTATTTTATGAAATCACTACAACAGCTCAACAGTGTATATGTTTTCTAATGTGAATATTAACAAATAATAAAAGTGCATGAAATACTGAACCAAAGACAATTTTCAACTAAAAGAAATAAATTAATTAAATAAAATTATATTCTCTCTAGGCTAAATAGTTAAGGATGGGTAATGTTGGTTTAGCATTTAGCTACTTTATCTGTCATATACTTGTAGTAAAATATAAATGTTAGAAAATTATACAAAAAATTGAAAAATATATGAGTTAAATAGGTTAATGCCGTAATAAGTGTGAAATTTCTTTACACCTTGGTTTCGCATGGATTTCAGCTAAAGACGCGTGTTATAAGAACTGAACAGCTTTACAGCGCCATCTAGTGTCACGCAAACGATTGTCACAAACTAAAACTACAATTACCACCATGCATTGCTTCTCTATGTCGGTTTTTACGTGACGGACAGCTCCCCGGATGCGGCTGTGATTGACTATACCAGGCAAAAAGAGATCGAAAGCCAAGTGGCGGTAAGTCACAAAAACCGTTATATATCATTATTACATGCATATACTACTACTGAAGTGTCTATGAAAACAGAACAGTATTTTTGGGAAACTAGGGAGATGATAAAAAGTCATAACCACATCTCTTTGAGTAAGTGTTTTGTAAATCAATTTTCAGCTTGTTTGCTAACTAGCTAGCCCGTTAGCCACCAAATCCGCTAGTTCCTTAGCTCGATGCTAGTCTGATGTTAGCTTGGTGCTAGGGTAACGCCTAGTATTAAAAGCGAACAGCGGTTAAGTGGGGAAAGTGTAAATACCCGAAAAAACTGACTCTCGGTTTCGATTCATGCTCCGTCCTCTTTTGGGCAACAACTTTTATAAGGTTTGTTAGTCAGTGGGAATCTGGGATGGGAACGTACCTATGTAACGGTAATGAACGCTACGTCGATGAGTTAACGATGGCGACAGTTAGCTCGGTTGCTAACTGGGTGAAAAGCTGTTATTGATAAAACTGCTTTCGTTTGTTATCAGCCATTTACAGTTTAACGATGGTGCTGGCAAATAAATGTTTATCACTACACGGTATAAAGTGATACGGTTAACAGTTACTCAGGTGCCTTTCCCCCCCCCCCTCCCTTGTTGCCAGGTGCTGCAGCCCCAGTGGTCGTAGGCAGGATGCAGACCATAAAGTGTGTGGTGGTGGGTGACGGGGCAGTGGGTAAAACCTGCCTTCTCATCTCTTACACAACCAATGCCTTTCCTGAAGAATACATTCCCACAGTGTTTGACAACTATAGTGCCCAGATGAGTGTGGATGGCCGCACTGTCAGCCTCAACCTGTGGGACACGGCAGGCCAGGAGGAGTATGACCGCTTGCGCACTCTGTCCTACCCCCAAACGAATGTGTTCATCATATGCTTTTCCATTGGCAGCCCTTCCTCACATGCCAATGTCAGGCACAAGTGGCACCCTGAGGTATCTCACCACTGCCCCAACGTGCCCATCCTGCTGGTGGGTACCAAGAAGGACCTAAGAAGTGACGCAGAAACGGTGAAGAAGTTAAAGGAGCAGGGTCTGGCCCCTACAACCCAGCAGCAGGGCAATGCCCTGGCCAAGCAGATTGGGGCTGTTAAATACATGGAGTGTTCTGCACTGCAGCAGGATGGTGTCAAAGATGTGTTTTCTGAAGCTGTGAGGGCAGTGTTGTATCCAGTCACAAAAAAGAAAAAAGACAAGTGTGTGCTGTTGTAATGAATGGTTCCCAGATTTGGACTGTGGAGAGGAGATGGTGGAGATCCACGGATTTAAAGGGAAAGCTTGAGGAACAAGGGTCACCAAGTGGCTGTCTCACTACCACCTCAGGCAGTTTCCAGCTCCTCTACTACTCCGCTCTTCCTTATTCATCTCCGGGAGGATCTCACTGTGTTGCCATCATCACCAAAGTGACCATGCCTTAACGAGAGCGACTGACCGTTTCTCCTCTATTTTTCTTACATTTTTAACTTTTGATATTTACATGTTTCATTTTACGTCTGTTCTAGATTTTTAGCTTCTCTGCTTTGCCTTATAAAATGCTGATAATGGTTGCCACAAGCCATAATAACATCCAAACCAATGAACCAACCAAACTAGCCTGTTTGACTGGAGAGAAGAGATCTACCATTGTTCAGGTGGAGAACTAATGACTACCTCAAATTCTCACCTAGGTTGCATCTCATGAGTCTCAAGCAAGGTTACCATCAACCTGATGCTTTGACTTTAACTATTTAGACATAATGAACAGCGAAGTAGAAGGTGAATAAGTTTTAATTTCAAGCAGCTTGAGTCCAGACATGGTTAGATGACTCCTGGGCGAATGCCAGTAACCCTTAAACCAAATGCACAGATTAAAGGTTAAATTCCCTTGCTACAATTCCCTTGTGCTCAGTCTGGCGTGTTAGAGCTGTTGGCAAGCTGCCCCTGCAGCCTCTTGCACCGCTGTTTCACTTCTCCACACAGAAGAGCCAATCTGTCTTTGAAAATAAGTCAGACCCATTAAAAGCAGCCGACCATTTGTCCTCTTCAGTAATAGAGGAGCAGGTGTAATGAAGACTGCCAGATTAACTGATGCTGGTCAGGATTTTTTTGAGCTGACACAGTCAGGACGTCAGGTTGTAGTAAAGCTCTTCTCTGTCTACATATTAACTGTTGAGACTCACTGAGTGCCATTTAAAACCATGCCTAAGAATCTTTTTGACAGGGAGGGGGTCAGGGAGGCTGTATTTAAAAAATTTTTTAAATCTAATTATCGTGAATTTACTCTGTAAATGATTATTTTTTTCCACAGATGTTTTTAACCTAAAAGTACGGCCAAAGTTAAGTATTGTTTTGTTAACACTCAGTATATTTGATCAGTAAGATGTATGTGTGTTGTAGTTAATATTTCAATTTGATCAGCCTGAACTCCATATTTCTTTTCAGTTACGTTATTGTCTTACATTGAAATTCAGTAACTATGACCACCATTTAACGGATTCAGTGTAACGTTTAACTGGCTTACGTTGGCTATTCACTTCTTATTCGCAACTGTCTCGGTTGGGTTTCATCATAGAAGCAGCCTCATAGCTCCCTTTTTAATCATGTAACCGTAGATTGTGTACAACATAAAGGAGCCTTTTGTTTTGGTTAGGTGCCTTATCTAAACCAAAGACGATAGCAGCCTCCTTTGTCAAACCCAAAGCTTCTCATCATTGTGCTGCCAAGTGCCACGAGACATTTAAGGTCCCACCCAACTCAGAGTTTTATTTTTGTGAATTTTCAGAAGCCCTCTGCCTTACTTCCTGCCAGTAACTACACTCATCTTGCAGACGTTTTTCTTTTTTTTTTTTGTAAGACACAGGTGCTAAACTGACATCTTGTGCAGCAAGTCTGTGCATTTGTAAAAGGAAGCACTCCAGTTCCACGCCTCTTAACAGATTGTGGTTCCTTGCATTGCACGGTGGCGTGAGGCACAAGTGCAACTTGCACATACGGTTGGAAAGGGCTGCGTTAATGGAACATGCTTTGTCACATCTGAAGATATTTTTTTAATATACGTTTTGTAAAGTATTTTTTGTAATGATTAGCTGCTCTTTTTTTTTGTTTTGTTTTGCTTACAGTTGGCAGCAAATATAGAAAACCTTTTTATTATAGTTATTTTTATTCACACCTTTGAGCGGGTATATAATAAGCCAGCCTAGATCGTGGCCTGTGTAAAGTCTAGAATAACTGAAGTACAAACCAAGCAAGAGGGTTTTTTTTTTAATAACAATGATGCGGTTTGACATCTGCCAGCAGACGTGTGAATATTTCCCAGATAGGCTTGTGGAGGGTTGAATGTAAGTGCACGATATGTTAAAAACTGTCACCTGTGGTGAGCTCGTTGAAATTTTATTTTCCCATGTCCCAAATTCACATAGATGATGCTGTTAAAGTGGAACGTACACCTGTGGGCTCTGTGTCTGCGTCCTGGAGCTGTATGCTACCGTGCGTGTGGTACTACGCTTTTACACTGGGAACTTGATTTGTAGAAATCTGTAATTGTTTTATAAATAACAAAAGCATATTTGTATAAATGAACTAACAGTGAAATGATTTTAAATTATGCCAAATAAAACAGTGGTTTAAACCATTTTTTTTCTTTCTTAAACCCACGATTCTCTTCCTCTGAATTGTTTCCTTGCTGTTTTGTTATAACACTGCATGTAATCAGTGCAGATCTTAACAGCTAGTAGGATGTAATGGAAGAACAGACTCATGCTGATGTGCAGAACAAAAGCGAGTAACACATTTACACCTACTTACAGCTCAGGAAACCACATTATGTTTCTGCAGCGCACATACTGTAACACTTATCTTTCACATTAATGCTGCAGTTACCAAATCTGAACACTAGATGGACACAACCCTCTAGCCCAGCTTCTTATACAGAATGAGTGCCAGTATTCAAAGCTTGTTTTTTTTTTCTTCTTCTGTACATTTGAAGTTAATGGTCTATACCATCTGGTTTCTAGGCCATAATTCAACTTAGTCGACACCCATAAGCTCAAGCAGTTTCAGGGACTTAAAAATTCAGCGCGCTGCTTACTCTGAAAAATTCCTTTGACCTTTATGGTTGGTGGATGTGACAAATGACAGATGTGTTAAACACCAGCATAGGGCTCATTACAGCATCACTGCAGCAGCATTTAGAGCCCATTTCCTCTGCGGTCTGTCTACAAGTGCTTTACAAGGAAGACGATGCTGAATGTGTTTACAGCTTGTGAAAATTGTGCTGTGTGAGTGAACTTCCAAGTATGAACTGCAAAGGCGAAATGAATGCTCAGAGGCATGACTGACCAAATAGGATGATGAAGGATGGGCCCGTTTCTTTCTGCAACATGCTTAACTAAGGCAGGGAGATGAATAAAACATGGGTTAAGGTGATCCATTTTAAGGTGAGCGGACTTCAAAAGGAGTTTAATTTGAGCCGTCGCACAGCTTTTTGTATGTAGAGGAAGCAATTGATGAATTCACTGGATTTTAAAGTTATTCAAAGCTGGTTTAAAATGACCTGAGGGTGAATCAAGACCTTGAAACCAAAGCTGCAGATTTATTAACAGCTGCCTGGATTGGTCAAGGCTCTTCAGGGTGAAGTCCCAAATTTGTAAGCTGGGTCCATGTGGGGATGATGAACTACTGAGCATGTTTTTGCAACACTGGGAGAAACTGGGAGAAATCAGAATATCTGGATTAAAGTACACAAACATGAGCACTGCTAAATTTTCTCAATGCCAAATTTACGATCGATGTATTCGAGAGTCTAGTTGCACTGTAACTACTGTAACTGAAGGTTTATAGTGTACAAGGTTATGGAAGTTTGAAAACAGTTGAAACATAATTTTAAGTAAATCACATTTATATATACATACTGTGGCACGCACCGGTCAGGGTTTTAACTTTCCTCCCGTGTTGTCTTTATTCGAAAGCAGGACTTCACTGTTTGAGAGTTCAGAATTAACATTAACATTTTCAGTCAAGCTTTTGATTTAATGGAGGATCAGTTGACAGTCTGTTGTAAATAAGGTGAGCGTAGATTTTTTTTCCCCGTCCCGCACAGTTAGAAAACCGTTTGAGTGTCGGAGCAGAAGGTGAGATTCCTCTCTGTGTTCCATCTCTGCCTGCTTGATAGAAATGTGCAGTTGAGGGTGAGGCGACCAACAGATATCCACTCTGTGAATCATCAGCGTGTAGCGAGTGGGAGTGATGGCCCCCGTCGAGACCTTGATCTCAGCTCCGTCTATCACCCCTCAATCTCCCTTGTTCCTCTCCTCCCTCACACTGTCCGTTTGATGATGTTCTGACTAAAGCCAAAAGGCCTGAGCAGCACTATTCAGTCAAGGAACTTGGGAGATTCCTCCTCTTCTCCTTGTCTAAAGATGAAATAGCAAAAAGCCTTGATCTAACAGACAGCCTGCAGCTAGAGCGAGACTGAGAAAGCTGCAGTCCTGCATTCAAATCAAACTGTTCCAGCAGAAGGAGAGGGAAAATGAGATTGCAAAGGAACACACAGGGGAGTGAAGGCCGATGGCTGTGTTCGCAACAAAATCGGGCTCAGAGCGGAGGAGAGTGGTGCTGTGTCAGTTATGGAAAGACAGCAACTGTACAGTAAATAACATTTGAAAACTCGAGGTTGTGGTCAAACTGTTCCCGTGGTGGAGGAGAAATGAAGGAGCAAGGTGACCTGAACCTTTATAACCTAATGAGGTGCTGATGGTTCTATAAGATTAGTTGCAGGTAAAAAGACTGATAACCAGCAGGTGGTTATGTTAGCTTAAAATGAAGGAAATTTACCCATCAGCATTTCTGAATCCCCACTCACTGAACCGCTGGTGTTGCAAGGTAAAGCAGAATGAATGGGACTCTGTGAAATGAAAATTTAATTTCATGGATTTTTCTTTAGGAATTTTTCAAAATGTGCTTGATTGACGTGAAGACAGTCATTTCATTTTGGTAAGCCACTTTACATCATACCTTTTGATATCAGGCGTTCGGCAGCATCAGAGAATTTCTAGCAGCAGTCTCTTTTTAACGATCAGCTTCAACCACCACAACCAGCTGCGTCTTACAAACACACATGTTGAAGTTTTCGTTGTGGCTTCTAAAGTCTACTTATCTCCTCTCGTCTAAATACCATCTCTTCTGGCTCCAGAAACAAAAATGACAGCCACCGTGAAGCCAGAGCAGAAGATTAAAAATGTCTGCGTCTACAAAGCAATGGGTACACTCACTGGCCACTTTATTAGGTATCAGATTGGACAGGATAGCGTCACACAGTTGCTGCACATCCGTGATGGGAATCTCCCGTGCCACCACATCCGAAAGGGGCTCTGTTGGATTGAGATCTGGTGACTGTGGAGGCCATCTGAGTGCAGTGACCTCATGTTCAAGAAACGAGTTTGAGGTGATTTTATGACATGGATAGTTATCTTATGGTCATAAAGGAATGGAATTAGTCAAAAATGATGCTCAGGTAGGCTGTAGTGATTAAATAAAGCTCAGCTGAGCCCAAAGCATAGTAAGAAAACATCTCCCACTCCATCACACCACCACCAGTCTGAAGTGTTGATACGGGGAAAGCTGTGTTTGGATGGTAGGGCCAGTCCTGACTCGACCATCCAAACATTGCAGCAGAAGTGACATTTTTTCCAGTCTTCTATTGTCCAATTTTGTTGAGCCTTTGCAAACTGTATCCTCAGTTTCCTGTTCTTAGGAGTGGATCCATACCATGTTCTTCAATGTTTGACATGTTATGCATCCAGAGATGCTCTTCTGCACAGTCCTGCAGCGGGTAGTTATTTGAATAACTGTTTCCTATGTATTAGCTTGAAGCAGTCTGGCCATTTTTATCCAGAGCAGCACTGCTGCTCATGGGATATTTTCTCTTTGTTTATTATTATTATCAACCATAATAATAATAAATCAATTATTTTTATTTATTTCTTTTTTATATCAGTGTTCCTCACAGCTCAGAACAAGCTCGAACGAAGGCCTGCAGGCACTGAGCTATTATTATGTTGCTAAAAGAAGCGCGAACAGAGGAGCAGAACAGAGGAAAGAAAAGAATAGACACCCGGGTCTACTCAAGTATTAATTATGTTGGTTTGCAGCTTCGAGGTTGGGAACGGCTGCTTGTGACTCGCTGAAGTAACAGCCTGGGAACAGAAAGTCCTCAAGTGCCCTGCTCGCTGTCTTTTTGCCCAAACTGCTCTTCTGGGTGCTTCCGCTAAAAACAAACCAAGGTTAAAACTGAGCTCGTTAGATGCCCCGTGTTCTGTGGCTGCCTATTGTTGATGCGCAATCCCTCCAAATCCACAAGAGGCTGTTCACACACTGTCATTCACTGATGTCTGTATCACCACAGCGGGGAGAGGCCAGATGGCAGGAGGTGCCAGAGCAAGTCAGCGCTGACACTTTTCTGAGGCACGCTCGCAGTGCTGCGGGGTTAGACCGACGGAGTGAGAAAATGGGGGAGAGAAAAAGGGAAAGTTGTTGCAGACATACTGTGGTTAGATGAAAGCGAACACAATCAGTGAGCTGAGTTTGAGCTTCTTCCTTCGGACCGGATGGGTCACACGACAGACCGCACACAGGGAGCCTTTTGCCCTATCCAATTACCAGCTATAACTTTGGTTTTATGCTCTGTCTGAGCTGTCATAACACAACGATGACAAGACAGCATGAAACCAAGCACTCAAGTCTAAACATTTCCACATTCCTCGCTTTCCCCCCCTTTGTCCTTCCCATGCTTCTGTTTATGCTTTCTGGTGTGCATCAGTGTCAGCTATCCGCATGATCTGTCTGCAAGAGAGCAGAACCTTTTCACAAGCTTGTCAATTCAGTCAGCGAGCAAAAGGTCACAGCAATATACTGAACCGGACCCAAACGCTGCCAGCTCTCAATACCGCAAACTTCACCCCCTTGAGTTCGCATTGTTAGGGCAACCAGACACCGTTCCTGTCTGGTGGGCTGCTTGTGCTTCATTGCAACATGTATTTCAGCCATTAGGAGAGAGTCGGTGGGGCTGTGGCCTCCGTGTGTGTGTCAAGATAGAACATCCTGTTCTGCCTTGGTTGCTGCTCTCCTGCAGGGCCGCTTTGATCTCTCTCCCCTCGTCTTTCGGGAGCAGATTTCACTGTTCTGCTCACTTCAAGGTAGATTGTACGACTTAACCAGGTGGAAAATGCTTTCTAGAGGAGAAGGGAACCGTTTTTCATCCTATCTGAACTTAAGGTTTTTTTTTTTTTTTTTGGTTTCAAGAACACAGTCTCTTTTTACTGTGGATTTTTTCCTTTTAAAATTCACCTTTGTCCCCCACGATTTGGTT
>VOQJ01001277.1:3491-16119 GCA_015052665.1 Apistogramma diplotaenia | reverse complement strand
ATGTTGAAGTATGACATAGATCTGAAATGTTGCACAGCCTTACTGTGCATAGGTGAACTTTTCAGGGTTCAGGGTGGTTTGTTTTTGTGCGTCATTGCAGTGACAGTGTAGATTTCCTTACTGTTATTTCTGCTGCAGGCTTGGCTTGCAGGAAACGCCAAAACGGCAATCAATGCACCAAAGATTAACAGGCTGCTAGATATTAAATCGAGGTAAACTTTTAAATGTTTATTTCACAGAATGAGGACTGCAGACTTCATCGCGTGCACTGAATTTGAATTTGAGATCATGAAAACAGCCCGTCTTTATTCTTTAAAATTTATTTCTGTGTGCTGTCGACTAAAGACTCGAATAAAGCTTTTGGTGGCGCTGCAGTTGTGACATCTGATGCGCTGCCTGAGGTCTGAAGATTGAACCTTTTTGAAAATGAAGAGAAATCTGTGGATAGAGAAGCGAGTTTATGAGATCACTCCTCCTCATCTCAAATCTGACAAAACCAGCAGTGTTGTAGTTTGCCAAGAATAACGAGTGTATTGATGTATTAATATCTTAGGAACAGGTAATGTCATAGCAGTGGAGTGCACTCAGTTGACACCAACTTGACTAAAATTTAAAAATGAAGGTACTCAAGGCATTGAATATTAGATTTTCCAATTTCATTGTACAGCTGTATAATGACAATAAAGGCTATTCTACTATTCTATTCTATTCTAAGTTGGGGAACTCAAACGCATCAATCAAAATGATAATTTAATTGGATTAGAAGAGGTTCACCTCATTTGAACTTGTTTTTTTTAAATGTCAGTGGGCCTTCAAAGCTGGCTTTCTGGTGTCTTTCCTAACTTCATGTCCTTTCCCTGGTTTGACTCAGCTGACGGACTCCTAACTCCTGCTTTCACAGATGCAAATGAGTGTGCAGGACAGCCCTGTGTGAACGCTTACTCTTGCAAAAATTTGATTGGCGGATATCACTGCAGGTGTTTTCGGGGATGGTCCGGACAAAACTGTGACATCAGTCAGTATTTCTCCTTAAAAGTCCCTCCTAAATTGATGTTCCCTCCTCCTTCTGGCTGCTCTTGGATGCCTCCTCCTCCGCCGCCTCCTCCTCCTCCTCCTCCTCACTTTCTGGACTCACAGCTTAGGTGTAGTTTGGCACCACTTCCTTTCCACACGTGTGGCGACCTGCTCTATTCTCGTCTTATCAAACTGAAACTCCAGCTGTGCTGTGCATGCCCACTTACATAAGAGTCTCTCTGGCTTCTCACTTCACTAGTTTTTTCCTTTCCAAACTTTGACCTAATTTACACAAATGTGATATTGCAGATTTAGTGGAGTAGAATTTTTATTTGTTTTAATGAATGGGTTAATGAAACGTAATCATTCCTGCTGACTTTCTCTTCAGATGTCAACGGCTGCCACGATCAGTGCAAGAATGGAGCAACTTGCAAGGTCTGAATGTTGAAGCTTTAAGCACGAGCATTAAAAACACGGTGAATCTGGTTGTGCCATCGGACTCATTCATTATCTCCTGTAGGAGGGGCTCAGCGGTTACCACTGCCTGTGCCCTCCGGGGTTCGTGGGCACTCGCTGTGAAACCCAGAGGAGTAAATGCGAGAGCAGACCGTGCCAGAACGGTGGCCGGTGCCACGCCGCGTCGGACGGCTTTGTGTGCGAATGCCCGCCGGAGTTCACTGGACAGCTGTGTGAGGTGAGTCTCATGTTCCACCAGTGAACAGCTACTGATACAGGAACCATATATGAATTGACAGCAGGCTTTATTTTATTGCTGTGGAGCACTGAGTGACCCCCTTTTATTATACGCTGTGGCGTAAAATATGTTCTTGCTCTAATTGAATAAACTTAATAGCGTGTGGGATTTATGGGTTCATGTGTATGTAGAGTTTATCTAAAGTGCTTTACAGCTTTTCATGTTTGTTAACCCATGCACATGTTTGATCCTAACTTTGCAGTTCGAGTTTGATTCACAGAATTCATAGAAAGTTTCAGACACCTCCAGTGCCCGTGCACGAGGCCTTTTCTTGGAGTTCTATTTGTGCCTTTTTTTTTAAAATGCATTTTTGAATGCAGTTCTTCTGCTGCTGTTCCCTTCAATAAGAGACTAACCTTCAGCTGGCGTTGTTCCTCGGGGCGTCACACTGTGGCTGCCTGCAGCGCCTGGTGCTTTGAGTCTCCTCGTGTGAATCTGTAAAAGGTGATCTGCTTCTTTCACAAATCTTCACCGCTTCCAAAAACGCTGAACAACAGGTACAATAACGAAATGCCGTCGTAGCGGCTAATCATGTACCAGCACGGATGGAGAAACAGTTGGATGCTAGAAAACATCTTGCGCAGCAAATTCGCCCTCGACTTGAGGTGTGAACGTCATTTAAGATGGACTAGACAGTACATCAGGTGACGGTATTTTCTGCCACACTGACGGCAGCTTTTATTTAAGGCCTGTATTGCCCTGAAATGTACACAGTGAGTTGTAAGGCTATAAAGACATCCAAACAGCAATAACAAAACGGTCATGTGATCCAGCAGACCATTACAGCCTCCCCGCTGTGCCAAATCCTCCCTGCGATCTGCCAGAAAAGTTGTGTAACGTCTCCCACCCCGGAAGCCAGGCCCCACTTAAACTTAAACTTCTTCTCTTAATCCATACTTGTATTTCATAAAGATGTCACACATAGGTGTCCCTGCTGCGGCCTTTCCTGCACGAAGTGAGTCTGAATGTAGGTTAGCAGCGAGGAAACCGACACTCGGCCGCATCTCTGGGGCCCTGAATGGAGGACATTGCTGGTCAGGAGCCAATCCTGATTTAGCGTGTCTACTATAAATATGAGCCTCTCTGAATGAGGAGACCCTGGATTTTTGCCTGCATACTACAGGGCTCTAATACCTGCTATGGCAAGGGTGTACATTCCTCCCCTGCAGTGCCAAAACGACAACACCTCCAGCATCATGTGTCTCGATTTCTATCTCTGATTAGTCCATAATCATCTTATTGTGTAATGCCAATTTTTTTGCCCATCCCTGTTGTGCTTCATATTTTAGGGGAGGAGAGAAACAAAAGACATGCTTTCATTAATAATGTCATAGCAGTTTACCACATGGTTAACTTTGGCCAACTTTATTTTGCCGAAATGAAATTGCAGCAACTCAAAATGATACCCAGTAAATTGTGTGGATGGTTTGCACACCTGTCTACGTCTGAGCATGCTCCGTATGAGCCTACGGATGATGTCCTGGAGGGATGGACCAAAACCTGATGTCCCAGATCATCAGTGGATCTGCCTTTCTAAACCATCACCCAACACCAAACCCTTCATGATCCACGCAGCATAACCTTCTCCAAGCTTCCCCAGACCCTTTCATGTCTATCACATGTGCTCAGGGTGAACCGGCTCGCTTCTGTGAAAAGCACAGGGTGCCAGTACTGGGCAGTACAGGGCCCACTGGAGGACGTCAGGCCCTCCGGCTGCCCTCATGAAGACTGTTTCTGATTGTTTGGTCAGAGACGTTGACACCAGACTCTGGCAGTGCTCATCCTGTTCCTGCTTGCAACCCGGAGCAGATACCGGCCCTGCTGATGGGTTAAGGGCATTCTGCAGTCCTGTCCAGCTCTCCAAGAGTAGCTGCCTGTCTCCTGGAATCTCCTTCAGCAAACCTTCTGGCAATAGCATGTATTGATGTGTCCCCGGAGGAGTTGGACTACCTGTGCCACTGCTTTTGGACTCGATATGGAGATCATGCAATATAATTAAATGTTTGATATTTATTTGAGGCCATAAACGTTAACCCTCTGCCATGCTGACTTGATGACAGGTGTTGAACTGGAGTTCTGGGTTATGTTCAAAATCAAGTCCTGTTTTAAAGGGGGCAGTAAAATTTCAGTGCTCAGTTGCTCATTTACACTTAATTGGGCACATTTTTTATTCAATATCCTGCAGTATTGATTCATAAAGGACAAGTCAGGGATCTAATTAATCACCTAAAGCCTGACAGGACACAACAGAAACTGTGTACCATTGCCTGCTGCAGTAATGTCTTGTGCTCTGAGCAGTGGAAGCCGTTAACAGTGATGTTCTTTAGATTTATTACCTTCAGACGTGATTCCCTGACCACACACACACGTGCAAACGCTGGAAGAAATGTTGCCCTGCCACTTAAAATAAACCGTGTGTGACCACAAACTTCACCAAACCCCGCTGCCCAATGAAATTTCCCTTTTTTAAGCACCTTAAATGGCAACCGGGTGCAACCCAGAATTTATGCACAGTAGTGTTGTTTATAGGAACTGAAAGATTTTCTGCCCAATCCCAGAAATGCAGCATAAATGAATACCAAAGTTATCACTGTGACCTCCTGGGCAGCTTCTCTCTGTGTCTGAGGATTTATCTTTATTATATATTCACTGTCTCTGCGTGATATAGGACCAGCTTCATGATGGATTACCTCTCTTTGGCCTGCTTGGTTTCTCACTCTGACTCCTTTTGCAAGTCTTGTGTGTCAGAATAATTTTGCAAGATTACACAGGGCAGAGATGTAAATCCAAAAGCACGGATTCCTTTAATGAGCTTAGTGAAAGTTTCTGAGGCTTACTTCGCTCGTCCTCTTACCCTCCGTTTCTTCTGAATAGCCCTAAAGGCTTGAGCCGAGCTAAGCTGCTCACCTACACAGACTTTGGCTCTCCTGTCTTCAGCTGGCCTCACTCACCTTATTGTCTTTATGAACAGCAAAGAGCCAGCTTAATGTGGCGATGATGTTTGGCACAACACTCGTGCTTCCAGAGGATCCAGTTCTCAGTGAACACTTGCAGAAGACAGAAAAAATAGCTGTTGACTCTTAAATACACCAGGTTCATTTTTTTCCCCCTCCTTTTCTTTATTTTTCCAAAGATTCCCAGCTGGTCCTTTTCAGACGCCTGTGATCCAAACCCTTGTGAGAACGAGGCCAAGTGCCACAGCATGGACCAGGACTTCTACTGCGCGTGTCCTGAAGGCTACGAAGGAAAGAGGTGCGAGCAGCTCAAAGACGACTGCCAAACCGCTCCGTGTCAAGGTGACTGAAATGACCTGCGGTGGTGAAAAGAAACTCAAACTAATCAATATTTTTAAAGAAAAAAATCACTGAACTTGAAACTTTTTTTTTTTTTTGGCAGTTATTGACAGCTGCACCGTTGCTGTAGCAACCAACGACTCGGATGGCATACAGCGCGTTTCCTCCAATGTGTGCGGCGCACGAGGACGCTGCGTCAGCCAGCCGGCCGGGAACTTCACCTGCGTCTGTGATCCGGGCTTCAGTGGCATCTACTGTCATGAGAGTACGTCGAGACTTAAGAACAGCATTTTAAAATAAGAACTTGAGTCATTGGACAATACTTGTCTTACTTAAAATTTAGAAAAATGTAGTTAATAACATGATAAACATATGAATGGACAGTTAAAATTTGCTGATGGGGTTAAAATTACAAAGGAAATGAACAAGCGAGCACCGTTCGTAAAGACTTATTCATCTAAACGTTGTTTCTTTTAGATATTAACGACTGCGTAGGCGAGCCGTGTAGGAACGGAGGAACCTGCATCGACAGAGTGAACTCGTTTCAGTGCGTTTGTCCCGACGGCTGGGAGGGCCAACTGTGCGACCTCAGTGAGTGATTCCCTGCCCGTCTCTGTCCCCCCTCATATACATGGACTCTTTGGCGCCTGGTTTAAAGACTCTGCCTGCACTGTGCTGCGTTGCTTTTAATGGTTTCTAAGTATTTGAAACACTTGAGTCATAGAAACCTTCCGCCTTCCCCAGATGTCAACGAGTGCAGACGCAACCCGTGTAAGAACGGCGGCCGCTGCGTCGATCTGGTGAACGACTTCTACTGCAAGTGTGCCGATAACTGGAAGGGCAAAACCTGCCATTCCCGTGAGTTGTGTGTGTGTGTGTGTGTTCATAGCTCCCAGTGGTCTCAGCTTTACCTTTTGTGTATTTTTACAGGTGTACGACACTAAAAATGACATTTAAATTACTGCATTGTTCTTTTTCTCTTGCCAGGCGAGAGTCAGTGTGACGAAACCACCTGCAGTAACGGGGGCACCTGCTATGACAACGGTGACGCTTTTCTCTGCGCGTGCCCACCTGGTTGGGGAGGAACCACCTGCAGCACAGGTGAGGAAGAAACTACGTGGTTGATGGTGATATTGTTTCTTGTACATGTAAATATCATAGGTCATCATTTTCATAAGGAGGTGGTACAAATTGGCAGGAAAATTATATTTGTAAGATGAAGCCTTTTATTACTGGCAACATTGTGTTTTACAACTAAGTTTAGGAGATGTTTTTCTCCCAGAAGCCTCACGTTTCTTGTGTCATTTCTAGTTTGCATGGGTGCCTGTTTATTGTAAAGCTGGTGGGCAAACCTGGAGTAATGGATGGGGTGTAGCTCCTCCTTCCTTTAATTAAAGAAATCATGCATATCTCCTCCACTTGTTTAAGTAAACTGAGAAACAGCCAGCTGCTTTACTCTAGTTACTCAGTGTTTCCAGTCAATTCATGAGAGCTGGTGTGTTTTTTCTTTAACTAACCACTAATATTTTGCTTACTCATAAAAATCAAATTCATAC
The DNA here is from genome assembly GCA_015052665.1 of Apistogramma diplotaenia. Lineage (NCBI taxonomy): Eukaryota > Metazoa > Chordata > Actinopteri > Cichliformes > Cichlidae > Apistogramma > Apistogramma diplotaenia. The sequence continues at coordinate 9,502 of VOQJ01001277.1, read as the reverse complement.
CAAGTAAGCAAAAGTGTAATTTTTTTTGCAGAGTAGAACCAGAGTGCTATTGTCTATTAAACGTATCAATAGTACTTGTTATAAAACAGACTCCGAGTCGTCTTAGTCTTCCAAAGGTGACCTTACACGATGACCCAAGGGCAGTGTCTTACCACCATATGGAGGGGGACGGTCCAAACAATCCAATATGGTATTAACCCCCCACCCCCACCTCAGGGACCTCCCTGTGATCTTACTTTGAGCTAATTCAGAGGTTGGCTGGATTTACTGGGCCGAGCAGGTTTATGTAACACAGTAAAATTACCCGTTCCTCACCTTTCGTGAACACTCGGCAACATGCTTGAATGATTACTTGTTAAATGTAATAAAATAATCACTGATATGGGCTGGTAAACATAACCACCTGCCTGTGGGGACTGCACGATGAGTTTATAAGCTTGCTCCCCCTGGTTCAGCGGTGGTTCTTGCTCCCCGTACCCGTGTGTGTGGAGCTCTTTTGAATGTTGACAGCCTAGTTCATCTTGTGACTCTTTCTCCCCCCATAGCTAAGAACAGCACATGCGCCTCCAATCCGTGTTCCAACGGTGGGACGTGCGTGGGCGGAGGAGACGTCTTCACATGCATTTGTAAAGAGGGCTGGGAGGGCCCCACCTGTGGACAAAGTTAGTTTTTCTGTACACCTTTGGCTGTAACTGACATAATTATGTTTTAAGACTGTTTTTAAAAAAAAAAAAAATCTGCAATATTCTCTCAATACTGCACGTAACAAAAGCATTATACGTGATTATACAAGGCGTGGGACTATTACTGCATTACATGCATCTGTTATATAATGGACTTGAGTCAGCTCAGATGGGAGGGATGACATGCCACAAATATGCAACAGCAGCATTAATATATTACACACTAAATGCTGCTTTTGTTTCTTCAACAGACACAAATGACTGCAATCCTCATCCATGGTATGTGCAACGTTTTCTTGCCTCACACACTCTTGTGGTACAGCCAGACCCCCCCCCACACACACACACACACACACACGTCCACATCTCTCTGCCTCCCTCGTCTCCACACTTTACTCAGACCGTGCAGGCTGGAGGGGTGAAGGGCCACTAAAAGCAGTGGAAATTGTCCTTAAATCAAGCCTCAAAGGGGCATCTCGGAGAGAAGGGGGCTCAGATATTGAATGGGACAGTGAGAGGTGGGAGTTTTGTGTGGAAGACAAGAGTCCCACCTACCCTGTGGTGAATGCAGGTGGGGGGTAGAGCGGCGGAGGCGGTGTACGTGTCCATTCTTCCCGGGTGACCTGGGGGGGGAAGCTTGGCTTTGAGGAGGAATGGAAGGAGGCATGATGAGAGGAGGGGAAGGGAGGGACTGGACACGCCTATTAGCATCTGAAAGGTGGAGGCTTGTATTGATGGGTTGACTCAAGCCTTGTGGACCCCCCCCACCCCTCCCTAAACCACAAATGCACACAAACGATGTACTTTGTTGTAGCTAGAAAAGGATGCACAGCTTCATCTAAATGTTCATTTCTTTCCTGCCTCAGTTACAACGGTGGGATCTGTGTGGACGGCGTCAACTGGTTCCGGTGCGAGTGCGCCCCCGGCTTTGCTGGGCCAGACTGCAGAATCAGTGAGTGTTGACATAAGGTTATGATGAGATGCATTTTGGACAAAGAGCGAGTGCAATGAAAATCCTGATGAGAATATGTGTAGGAGGGATGGCTACATGGAGCGGGGTAGAAAAAGGGCACAGAACAGATGAGATGGATGTATTGACACCTAAATGCGAGACCAAGACCAACCCCTCTTGCTTTTTCTTAGTCCTTTAACGCCTCGGGGGTCAGAGGTCGTCCCTCCTCCGTACTCACACAATCACACATTCACACAACGAAGACAAATCACTCAGTGACCCTGAAATTCTTCTTTTCGCCTCCTTTGTTTTGGCCAAATAGCCTTCACCTTTTTTCTTGAGCTTAAATTTGAAAATTCTCATGCAGACATGTTCATGTGAAATCTGGCTGACAATGGCCTGGGGTTCCCACTGACAGTGGAGGGGAGGTCGAGTTGGCTTTGTGATTTTTATTTTGTGCAAATTTGGAAGTTCGGCTGCTTTTTGTTGTTTCCCCAAAAGATCATGAAAGGATGGATAATTGGGAGGTGGAAAACACGTCTCATATAAATTGTTTTTACCTCAATCTGACTAAAATTTGAGAAATTAGGGACAGTATTTAACATTATACAACCAACGGAGATACAAAAGGGCATCTTAAGGCTAAGTCCTGTTTTAAAATGTTGTTCCTGCATAACCAAGTTTCAGGACTCAGTCTAATATCTTTTTAAAATGTGCTGTTTTCCTCTATGTAGACATAAACGAGTGCCAGTCTTCACCCTGTGCCTATGGAGCCACCTGTGTGGATGAGATCAATGGTTTCCGATGCATCTGTCCGGTTGGGCGAAGGGGAGCCAGATGCCAAGAGTGTAAGCATGATCAGATCTAAGTGATTCGGGGGTGAACTCTACTCCTGCATCTACTGTGATCTTTGTGTTCAAAGTTTAAAAGACTTTTGCCCAGTAATGCAGTAATTAAGAGCAAAAGAAGTCTGCTTAAACTGTTGTGTTGCAGCTCATCTCCTGCAGCAGCATGCAAATGCATATTTTTTTATCTAGTGGGAGGGATATTTTATCATTGCATATTTAAAAATTCTTCCACAGAAGTTTGATATGGATCTTTCTCCCCATCTGTAGTCATAGGCATTGGAAAGACTTGCCACTACGCTGGGCTGCAGTTTCCACACGGCAGCCACTGGGAGGAGGAGTGCAACAACTGCCATTGCATCAATGGCAAGGTGGACTGCACAAAGGTAGGGGGGGCTTCTCAGCAAAAAATAAATAAATAACATTCTTAAATTGCATTAAAAAAAACAGCAACTGCTAACAGCGTTCAGATTACGACCTCTCGTGTTCATCATGTTATCAGATTCTTCGGTGCTGTTGTTTTTTTGCATCTCTGGACCGATTCCAGCACTTGTGCTATTTTTAAATGGCTCTGTGGAAGTCCTCGTCTTAGCATTTCCACTCTGCATCTGAGAGCTCACAATGGACACCAGATTCCAGTGTGTCAGTACAGAGTGCTGTCAGTAACGAGGTGTCCAGAGTGAGAATATTTCCCACAAACGGCCTGAACAGTGTCTGCAAATGCTCGGCGTTGGGCTTCTGCACACAAGCACGAGTGACGAAAGGGAGGAGTAGGAGAGGGATTGATTGCCAGAAGCATTAATGCAGACTTTTTTATTATTCTTATCTTTAAAACTCGTAAAATTATTCACTAATTGAAAATCCTTTCATAAGTTGCAGCCCTTCGTAAGATTATAACACAGCATCCCAGGAATCGTGAGCATGAATGTTTCCTCATCTCACGTGCGACTGTTCTGACCCGGTGACACCAGGTGCTGTGTGGCCGCCGTCCATGCCGGCTCGAGTCATCAGGCCACAGCCAGAGACAGCAGTCCTGCCCAGCTGGACGGGAGTGCCTGGAGCACAGCTACTTCACCTGCTTCTCCCCCCCTTGTCATCAGTGGGGGGTCTGTTCGATGGTTGGAACTCCACCTCCGCAAGTAACCACCAAGTGCCAGCCGAACAGCGGCCACTTGGACAACAGCTGCGGCCGCATAACGCTCGTTTTCAACAGAGACAAAGTGCCGCCGGTGAGTAATCGCTCACACGGTTTTGAATTGCTTGAACAGCTTTTAGTGTCGCTGCTGATCGGTGTGTGTTTGTGTCTACACGCAGGGAACGACGGTAGAGAATATCTGTTTTGAGCTCCGATATCTTCCCGACACAAGACACTTGGCAAGGGACCACGCCCTCCTCCTGCTCTGTGACCTCTCTCAGTCTAATCGCGATGCTGTAGAGGTGGCTATAGTAAGTTAAAGTGAACGTGAGCGCTGATTATTCCACTCTTGGCTGGTTTGCACTTAACAAGTAACACAACGAACACCAGACAGTCTCGCTAAAACAGTGATTTGCTTCTCAGTCTTTCCATCCAGAGGATCTACTGGACCACAGTCTGATCCAAGACACAGCCAGTGCCATTGTGGGCACCTTGTCGAAGTGGCACAACAGCACGATAATGCTGGCAGTCATTGAGGTCAAAGTGGAAACGCAGGTCATGCCTCCTTCAGTGGGTGAGTAATGATTAACAAGTGTTCCACAATTGGATCTTAGGATGCGCATTTTTCAGTTTCTTCTTGGTAACTCCTCTCACCTTTTTGCTGACTTGACTTTTCCTACAATTTCCCCCCCCCCAACAGATTACCTGGTGCCTCTATTATGTGTCGCCTTTTGTTTGCTCTGCCTCTTCTGCATCATCGTATGCGTTTGGTGGACGCGCAAACGGAGAAAAGAGCGCGAGAGGACCTCACGATCGGTCGCTGACGACAGCGTCAACAACCAGTGGGAGCCCCTGCGGCTCGTCGTGGGTCGTCAGCAGGAGCAGCAGCATCTGAAAGAAAGCAACAGGGAGGCTGAGCAGGAGCTCAAAAAGCTCATGGGCCCCTCCTGTCGGACGTGTGACGAGGAGGAGGACGAGACGGAAGGCGAGCTCGAGGTTGAGGAGGAGTGCGGTGGAGCAGAGGCGGGAAAGCAGCTAGTTTATAAGTACTCTAAGACTGCAGTGCAGTCCAGCGGGGGGATGATCTGCACCCTGCACAGCTCCAGTTCGCCCCTCAAAGCCCCTCACCGGACCCCAGGCTACAGTTCCAAAGACAACCGCTGGAAAAATGTTAGTGCGGTCCTGAGCGGTCAGAAAGACCTCAGAGACCACTGTGTATGAGATATTATAAACAAACGACTCGCAATGTGGAAGCAAAAGAAGCTGCAAGGCAGTGACTATTTTTAGTTTGGACTATTTTTGGAAAGACAGAGGCTTAGTTTATATAAGCCATTGTTTGCTTCATTTTTATGTTTTTGTCACTGTCACCTGAAGTGATTTTTTTTTCCTTTTTTTTTGACTCGGGCGGCTAGAGCACAGTGAGCATCCTTTTTTTTGACTCGGTTATCTTATTTTCCTTTAAGTGTATGCAGCAGGAGCTGACATGAAACAATATTTCAGGAGACAGAAGAAGCTCCCTGCAAATTTGTGTTTATGGAGTTGTTGGTAAATGGTGAGTCACTGAAATGGTTTATAAAAAGGATAAAAAAAGGCTGTATAAAGATTTGTTTTTGGTTGTTTACAGATGATTATGATTTTGTTCAAGTATCTGTGGGCTCTTGTTCAGTGTCTGTGGGGGAGGGGGGGCAGATGCACATTAAAGAGAGAGAAAAGGAGGGGGTTTTAGAGACCCGGTTGCATCCACAGTAACGGGGGAAACCCTCCCTTTGCTCTGTTTCCTTCCAGCTTTGCCCACCTGTGGCCATCACACGCCAGCCTTACCAAAAACACTTGGCCTGGAGGGGAAGTGGGGACAGAAACCCCAGTGCCTACTATGTGGCCTTCCTTTTTCTTTTCTTTTTTAATTCCTTTTTTCCTGTCTCTGTTGTCTTGGCTGAAAGCTCTGGGGATTTTTTGCAGTATTTGAGTTGGTAGCAAGTGCCTTTCTAAGAGCTGTGTTTAGGCTCCAAGTTGCGCTGCCCAGTTTGACCTCCTCGTTCTCAAATCTCAAAGGGATATTGTGTACATTTAGACTTCAACTTCACAGCAACGCCATTCGAGGTATTTGATCAAAGTAGAAATGAATATTCTGTACATACGTGTAAATACTAAAGGAGTCGCTGTGTATATTTGAAATAAGTAACTTAAAAAAACAAGTCACACATTTTTATTATTGTTATTATGATTAATATTATTTTTTTTACAATGCCATTCCTTTTATTTAATGCCAGTTCAAAATAGGCAGGTTTTATAACACTTAATATCCAGAGTCCCACAGTTAAGAACCTTTACAATGAGGTACCACCTATGAAGGAATTTCTGAAGGGTTTATAAATGGTTTGGGGGCTTTTTTTGGG
>VOQJ01001274.1:14053-25858 GCA_015052665.1 Apistogramma diplotaenia | reverse complement strand
CTTATAAAAAAGCAGAAAAAATATTGGAAAATCAGGTAATCCTCAACAGGTAATGTCCTAACAAAAAAAATAATGCAGCTGGGAACTTGGTCTTTGGTCCACCCATTCCTGTGACATGTGAGCCCTGTCTGGTAAAGGCACAGTCTTCCTGCATCACTGATTAACTTGGGAGAGAGAGACAAAAAATGGCATTTTTTGAGAAGGGGAAAAATGACCAAATTCTTTTGATTATATGAATTTTCTTGGAAATTATTATTAAGTGATATTTATTAATTGCTATATACTAATACTATAGTATAATTGCCATTATACTAATTAAGGATTACATGCAACTTCTGGGACAACTCTAACTTACTTTATGCCTTACATGCAGTCAGTACAGGCAGGGTAGTAATGGCAAGGGCTCACTGGTCGACGGAAGACATGACACCTGTCATGTCTTCCCGTCCAAGCCTGTGGGGCAGTCAGCACAAATCACTGAATGTTATTTCCCTTGAAAAGTGCAAAGAGTGCCTGATTTAAACACACAAACACTAACATTGGGTAAATTCCACCCGTAAAATATGTTACCCTCTAACACTAACGCCGGGTGAAAATCACTGCAAGTCTCTTGAAAAAACCATAGATGGGAGGAGGAAATCAACTATACCATTAATGATATGAAAGAGTGCCCTGAAGCTACCTAAAGTCCCATGCAACTCAGACAACAGCAACACAATGAAAATCACATAACAAAAATCTTCCGGGTGAAACTCACCCGGCGTTAGTGTTCTAGGGTTAAGTTGATGTGGGTCGCGCTTTACTTTCACCACTTTCTGTCTCTCAAGTTTGATTCAGCTGCCGGGTGCAGAGACAGGATTAATGGTCCTGCACTTGGTGTAGCAACAGCAGTTGGCGGGTGTGCCAGCAGAGCCCGAGAGGTGAAACAGATTCGTAACTCTGGATGATGCCACGGGCTCCTGTCCTCTCTGTTCACACGGCGCCAGTGGATAAATGTGTGAGTTCCCCTTTAATACATCTACAACCGCTGACTTTTTACTTTTTTTCCACATTTACTTTCACCTATTCTGGGTCAGTGGTCTAGTGGTGAAAAAAGACATGACAGCTATACAATTAAAGTCATGTTTAGGCTCGAAGTCATTAATAGAGTTCTCACTTTTGCTCCACTTGTCGGATGGTTTTATTTCAAGCACGCCGCGTCTGAAGCCTGAAACAGCAGTGGTATCAAATGCCACAGCGCGTCCGTGTGACTGCTGCTGCTGTAAAAACAGATTTGCGCAGAAACGAGGCATTTTACTCCAACAATATGATTAAAGCACATCTCCAGTTGAAGAGAGATGGGGGCAGAACGGCTGCAGCCTCTTTGGGACTCTTCCGATTGTAATTTAAGATTCGACTCGCAGGTGAAATGAACGTGAACTGCTGTGTATGCCTCACAAATTGAATCATTCAATTACTTTCCACCTGGCATCTGTTTTTTTTCCCAAAAAAAAAAAATATATATATATATATATTTTTTTTTAAATGTTGTGTGTGTGACAGTTTATGCAAGCCTGGACCACTTAAATCCTGCATAAATGCATTAAACAGTTTGCAGATGAGCTCCCGTACCGTGCCACCCTCACTGTAACGCAAACACACATGCCTGTGCACACACATACACTTAACATGTGTATTATCTTCCCTTTCCATGATCTACAGTGTATATTAGCTGATAGTAATAACCAGTAAGCTATGCTGGGACACAGAGCCTTCTTCCATTTATGATGCTGTCTCCATGGAAACCTGCTTATTAATCTGCGTGACTTAACAACTTTCCTCCACAGAGTAGAGGGCTAGCTAGTGCTTCATGTGTTAAGTGCCTTTACATCAACATGGGTGTGTATGAATATGCATGACGGTGGGGAACTGGGGGCCATTCATCAGCAAAAACCAGAGTACAACACGGCAGAGAGGGATTTCTGGCTGCAGACCTCCACTCGGGAACATGATTAACCATCCTCTGAACGGCAGACGTGAACAGCGAGGATTTCAAAGATTTTTTTGAAAAAGCAGACGTAATTAATTTTTTATATGTGATTTGATCAACCCAAGGAAAGTCTAAATATTAAATTTTCTTGTGAGCATGATGCAACACGGAGCGCTACTGCGAGCTCATTAATGATAATTCAACACTGGAACCGGCCTTTTCTCGGACTTCTCTGACACTGATGCTAAGTGCCGGGCCTTGCAGTTCTCTGCATCGCACCTACACACACCGACTGTTTCTAGAAAGGCCATCTGCACATGGCAATCACAAGTCATGCTGAAGAGAACGAATGAAGCTTTGGAAACGATTCACATCCACGCACGTGCATCTAAAATGCGGCTCCTATGGTGCTGTTACTGTGGTGGGTGATGCAACCATCGGACTGCTTCCAGCTGAACGGTGGAGCACAGAGGCAGCGAACCGATCGGGAGCCCCTCGAATGTACACACGTCCTGTCAGGCAGAACACACAATATGCCCAATATAAATTTGCTTAACGCGTAAAGATGTAGAATCCATAACGGAAAATCCTCATAAAAGCATTTATCCTATAATAACATTAGGAACAATCGGCTGGTGCCGTGTGGTTAAAAAGGTGTTCATTGTTTATTTGCTGATCCATCAACACAGCATTTTAGGGTTTGAATATAGAAAAATGCTAAAGAAGGTTTCTCTTAGCCATGAATGTGTCTAAGCTACAGCTGGAATTGTCCTGAGATGTGATTGTCTTTAATGACCTGCTCTCTCATTCTGCATTTAAGCTCCTCTCCTGGAAAATGCTCCTGGGCATCACCGGGGCAAATCTAACAGATCTGGGAGAGAAATGAAAGCAGAGGAAGAGGGAAGGAAAGTGCTGTATATTTATGTCCTCTTGTACCATATTAATCCCTTCTCACTAATCCTTCAGCTGCGCCAAGTAAAACTGTAATGGCTTTGATGGCCGTTTTTGGCTCACCGGGACGTTGATGAACTCACTGACCAAAATCACCAACTCATTCCCAGGCCAGCGGTTTGTTTATTATGCCCCCTTTTGCCTCTTTGTGTCTGATAGAGCTTCACAAATTACACGGAGAGTGACTACTTGACCACAAAGAAAACACGAAGCCTCACGCTTCAAACACGAAAAGACAGAGGACAGAAATATCAACAAGAAAAAAACAAAAGCATTCTCACAAAAACCTGCTCAGCTCCTGCCCACTGCGCTTACTCACACTGCCTTTATTAAAAATCGAGCCTCCGCATTTTAAAGTCAGTAAAGGGCGAGTCTCTTCAAACAATAGTCTGAAATAAAATGTCAACAACTTAAGGCAGATTCCTTTGAAAAGATGGGGCTTTGAAATGCTTGAAGCTCGCTTCTTTGCAGAGGCTTCTAACAGTAGCCAACATGGGTTAGTGGATTTCACCTGCTACCTGGAGAACCACAAGATCAACCCTCAACACAAACACCTGGAATCCATCCAGCAGCTGCAATCGCTTTGCATGAAAAGATGGGAACAGAGGCCAGAAATGGCTTGTTTAGAACTTGGACTTGACCTTATTTGTCTTAAATTAGAGGTGGAACGGGACTTGATGCGTCTCAGCCACGATGTGAGGCAGACGTGTTGTGAGCTGCGCTTCAATCCCGACAAAGTGAACGTGGAGCAAAGCCGAGAGGTGCTGCAAAGTTAGATCAAACTTAAAAAACATCAAATCAAACCATGAAGGTTACTTTCATTTAGGCTGCTGATAATCTGTTGCAGCTGTGGATGTAAACTAGAGCCAATCAGAATGTGGGACATAAGTGGGATGAGAGACAGATTACAAAACTGTGTAGTCATAAATACAGAGGAGCGCCTGGGCATCACCCAGCTTCTGTATCAGGCTTTCTGATAGGTTTTTGGTTAGACAACTGAAAAACACATCCCAAAAAGCAAGTTTTGTTCCTGGAGCAGAGATCCTTAACGAGGTGCAGTCAAACAAAGGCAGGTCAAAGAACAGGCAAAGCCAGAAGTCTTGGTGTGATATGGATTTTCTTGTCTCTCATCTAAAAAAAAAAGTATATTTTCAAAATTGCTGAGCTTTCCCAATAGTTTTCATTTAAATATACTTATTTGATATAATTCTTTCCTTTTTTTAATGTGGTAATAAATGTGTGAAACATGATACAAAGCAGTGGTAAATCTGTCTTATCGTGTCTTCATAGAATATGCAGACTTTTGTTGGCAGCTGTTGTTTGGTATTCTCTATGAGTCTCTCCGTCTTGGTCATGCTGAAGAATCCAAAGCACGGCGCTCTAAACGAGGGCAGCCTGGAGGATTTATTGAAGCGCTCTTTTGCCTCAGATGCACATCACTTTAATCGATCTGCTGAAGCATTACCATAGTCAGTTCACTTTGGCTGATTCCCCCATCCCCCTCCATGTTGTAATCAATGACAGTCCATCCATCGTTGCAGCACCTCCTCCGCCGAGCTGCAGTGGAACCAAAGCAAAGTGACTCATATACGTGTGCTCATATACTCGGCGAGGAGCGGAGACAGGAAGCTTCTGTTCCTCAATCAGGTCCATCGTTTCAATCAGAGGACAGGCAGCGATTTCTCCAGCACCGTCTCTTAGTAAGATGAGAAAAAAAGAGGATGATTGGAGCTTAATTTGAGCAAATGAAATCCCCAGGGATCTGCACTCAAATCATCAGCCAATTAATGTGTTAAATAAGGCTAATAAGCTGGTGTCAGTAAGCTGCCTCTTTAGCGCAACTGCAGTAAAACACACTTCGATCCACGTTGTCACGGAGGTGGTCTGAACTCGTGCTATGCAACTCGGAAACAATCATCCAGAGAACTGCTCCTGTCCACACAGTGCATGTCCATCTATTTAGAACCACATTTAAAACCACACCTGGATCTTAGGAGTGAAAAAGACAGCACACGACAAACAGGAAATGATACGAGGGAGAGAAAAAATGAAGAATGGCATTAAAATAAAATAAAATAAAGACCTGCGGTTGAACTTACACGTCTTAAACCCTACCCGGATTTGATTCCTCATGTCTGAGCCGGCACACTTTTTCCGATTCTAAACGTGACTATTTGCTGGTTTTCTTAGTGTGAACCTCTCTGGGTTTTAGTCTGGTGACGAGTGCAGAAAACCATTTATTTTGTTCCTGTTAGTGGGACTCCACTGGGAATCTTGTAATGCTTAGTCTCGTAATTAATTATCAAATAAACGACACATTTTCCATATGTTCTCTTCATTTCTTGCTACACGCTTAAAAATAAATGCAGCATTTCACTTGTCATTGACCCAAGTCCGCCATCACTATCTATAATTAATGGCTGCACATAATAATTGTCAGTGTAAGATCTTAGGTTTTTACATCGTCACCCACAGCACATTATTCAAATGGGCAGACAGATGATTTGGAGGGAGCAGAGCTTACTTGAGCCAATCTAGCCGCTGCCCACACCCATCAATCCACAGAGCCTCCACTTGGCCAAGATTAACATCAGACAAGAGGGCACACTTTGAAGATTCTGTTTAAAAAAGTGATTAGCCGGGAGCAGCCATGTAGCCCAACGGAGACTTATTAGCCATCCCACTTAGTGTACACAGTGACCACAGAGAGACAGCGAATGAGGACAGGAGGGGAAGAGAAGTCATTCATCACAGATATTTGTTTTCACCCTGATTAGGAAACAAGCAGTGTAATGGTGTTAACGACCGGCGGACGTCGGCCTCATTGCCCTCCTTAACATACCGCGTGTTTGAGAATGCAGCTCCTGGTCCACGCGCTAGAGCCTCTTAAAAAGTCAAAGAAAGAGATTTGAAACAATTGCCTGTGATTGATTTTTGTAGCTGATCCACGCTGGACGGCAGACTAAACGATTCACCTCGTCAGATCAGTCTGGGCCCACATAGCTCAGGTCTTCGTCACAGAGGAAGTGGCAGTTCTTTAAAAGCTGAAATAAGCTGTCTGTACGCGCTCACGGCCCCGAAGAATGGGAAGAGCTTAAAAACGCTTCATTTGTTAATAATAAATACAAATCTGAGAATTTAGCATGTGATATATTGTTAAAAGTGATTTGTTAAGACATTAGAGGCAACAGAAAGACTTTACAGTTCTAATAAGCCAATATTTCATATCCTCCAACACAGTCTGAACTGTCTCAGTCACTTCTGTAAGCAGCCTTCAGGAACCGTCTCCAGGCCTAATGAAGGACATTCAGAGCTCATCTTCAGATGTTGGCTCCCTGTTTTTGTGTTCTCTGATGATCCCACATTACTTTAATAATATTGAGGCCAATCCATGACTGGCTTCATGAAAAAAAGAAAAAAAAAGTGACTACTTCTCTCTCTCCCCCTTCCCCCCCCATTTTGATTTCTCTTTCTGAGCGATGAGAGTGGCTCAAGACTTTTGCACAAAATTGAAAAAAGCAAGTGCAGGGAAGAAGTTAGGAAAAGGAGGTCAGAACTTGTTGTTTAAGGCACTTCTTTACATCCACATACCCATTTAATGATGGAGGAGCACTTTGATATTATGGTAACAGAAGAGAAAAACATGGGATTATATTAATTATAACTTTATTTATGCTAAAATTCTGACATATGAATAAAAAAATGTAACATCAGAACAATCTAACGTGGAACTTACATCACAGGACTGCTTACAAGATTAAAGTATCTGTCAAGATGGGTATTTTTGTGCTCCTTGAACCCAGCAGGACCGAGACTAAACACCATAACGTATGCACGGATGTACAGTGTGGCATTTCTGTGAAGAGGCGCGACTCAGCCTCGCCTCTCCATTGCAAGACTGAAAGGGGGATTCAGCTGTGATGGTGGAGGGGGGGCAACAAGCTCATTGGTGCTCTTCCATCTGGCATGACACAGACACTAGCCAGCTATTTGTCTGTGATCCTCTGACCTCGGGGTCACTGCCACTGGCCATCTTTAGCTCCATCAGACTAAAGAGTCTGCCACATGCCCCCAGCTACCATCACCATGTCACAGCATCTAAGCTACATGGATCTCAGGGGTTGGAGCTAATTGGTCACTTTTCAACAAGTCTGTCTCAGTTGGTCTCTTCAGGAGAGGTCAGTGCCATCATCAAGGGGTCATAACGGGGAGAGAACTGACCAGTGTGGCAGCGCTGAAGGGGAAGCAAAGGTCGACTCCTCGCTTTGGCCTCAAATTCATTTAGAAGGCAATTTGACTACGTAGCTACTTAATGCTCCTCTCTTCAAGCAGCATCACTTTAGGAACTCGTTTTCACGTCCCTGAAGAGTGGAAAACACAAGTCAGCAGTAAATGGCAAAATGTGCAGGACTTTAATTTGTTTTTTTCTTTATATAGAGGTTGTTTGCAAAGATCACTATACATATTTGTATGTTTTTATGGCTTTTCAAATAGTTCAGCTCAAATTGGGGACTGTAGTTCTCAAAGCTTCATACAAAAGTCCACTCGTAGCTCTTCATCACTTTTATCTTTTGGACAATGTTCTGCTGTTTGCAAAGACTAGCAAATTTCACATTCTTTTCCTTTTTTAGCACTGCTCTTTGTTCAAAACATGAACAATCAGTAACACAATATACAGTCATCTAATTCATTTTTTCCTCAAAAATACATTGTAACTGTATTAAACTATAACTGCCACATTGTTTACAGCTTTTTGAAAATAAGCTGGTTTCTGTTTGTTTTCTTTATTCTTGGATTTTTGTAGTTACTGTACAATTTCCCCATGTGGGTCATTCAGTCCTTTCACTTCTGTATTTAAGCAAAGTCCAAATCAATACAATGCACATGCAAGCTGGAAAGAATCCTAATCCTTACGCAGGTAAAGTGGAACACGACTGAGTCGAGAAACAATGTCGTCTCATCACAAATCAGACGAGGAGCAAAAACATGCCGGTTCTGTCTCATCCACTTAGACACAAACAACTTTCGGTGAGCGTGGGAAGGCTGCCCGTGGAACAAAGAAAAAACAGCTGAGTGAGATGATGGTGGTGACTGTGAGAGCTCCCCACATCAAGCTCCTGAAAAGTGAGCTGCAAACCTGCAGCCTCCAGGGAGGCTTGTATGAGAATGGAAGCTCGATGGTGGCCAGCGCCAGCCAGACGTTAGTTCCACTCCGGGGATGGACCTGCCTTTCCATGTCAGTGTAAATGTAATTTTCACTCAGCTAAAGCACCTCGGGTACCCTCTCGCCTCACATCCAGGATTAAGTTGTGAGAGTGAGTCAGGAAGAGAAAGACAGACAGCAACATGTGATGTGAGAAATGAAATCAATGTGAGGCAATCTGTGCAATACTCTTTCATGCACACAGTGTGTGCAGTCATGCATGCGTGCATACTGTCAGGTGCTGTGGCACCTGCAGTTTGTCCCGTTTTTACTCCATTACGCTGCCATTCATCCGCACAACGCAGAACGCATTGGGCGATCAAATCTAATTCCACGCAGCCGATATTTTGAGGTTAAGATCTCAAAATCCATTTAACCACAGAACCAATATGAAAGTTCAAAGACACTTAAATATCTGTGAGTATGTGTTTTACTGTGTGAAATACATTTCACTCTGCAAAATGCAAAGCAAAGCACCAATATATATTAAATATAAATTAAAGAAGCAACAAAATTACATTCACTTTACATCCATAACCTTCATGCAGCCCTCAGTCTGCGGTCCCAAGGTAAGAGCGCGACAGAGAGGTGTACAGGATTACACACAACTGGCTTGTCATGTCACTCCAAACACCATCGACCTTTGCCGGCTCCCCATGGGAGGCTCCAGCCTAGGTTTGTATCTGCAAGACTTAACCTAACACACACTGCCATCCATCTCTTTCCTCAAGGCCACAATGTATCACATCTGCCTCCTCATTTACAACTAAAGCTCCTTCCAAAGCTGCCAATCCGGGCCAAAGTACACTCCCGGGGCTGCAGGATCCAGATAAATGCCCCAAACAGCTCGCTACAAACAGGCGCTGTCAATCAATGAGATTCTTGTCGGTGCAAATCTGGGTAAGGTGATTCGCCATGCATAAGAGCCAGGGGCTCCGGGACGGGCTCAGGAAGTCACCTGACAACAGGTGATATTTTTTCAGTGATAATGAGCCAATAATTGCAACTTTTAATGCTTTTATAATTTTAAAAAGTTTTACAGTATTAGCCATTCAATAGCTGATTATGGTTTATGGTTGTGGGCTTTTCCCAGAATAAATTTAAAGTGTCTCCTGCCTGTCAGTTCCTTCTGCTAACACCTTGTCAGAACAGCATTAACTTGCTGTAAAGGAAAACTTCCCGCAGCGCCACAGCTTACTGGCTTCGTCCGTCAAAACGGCAGCCTTCTGTCAGACAGATCAATTTTACTTGAATTTTCCCGACACTCAATCTTGCATACACATAACATTCACAAGCCACAGCATTTGCACAGTGTCATATACTGTGTGGGAGACCTCAAGTGACCTGTTACATGCAAGGTCAGAAGGTTTTTTTTTTCTCCTGATTTTAACTTTGAACATTAGAGAAGCCACTTCCTGCCTGCAGTGGGACACCCAAGCGATCGCCGTGCTAAACGTCAGTTAGTGAATAATGAAATAAAGGAACAAACCAGGAGCAGCTGAGTCACACTGCTGCTGCCTGATGCTGAAGAAAGACTTCTGCAAACACCTGGAAGCAACAAACTCATTTGTGGTCACAGACTCTAATCATTACTGGTGGATCTTGTTAGTCTGACATGTGACAGACTCAGAGTGCTCAAAAACATTGTAAAGTTGTGTCTTGTGAACACCCTAACCCATAAAAGAGATGACATAAAGGATTAACATGCATGAAAATAAGAGGTGTGCGACTCTGGTAGCTGAAGGGAGGCAAACTGCGCTTGTCTCTGTGTGATGTTTATGGGCCGATATTAATGCTGAAATATGCAGATATCAAGAAAACCTCTTGCAGGAAACAAGAAGCTTCAGGAAGTTGTTAGATAAAAGAAATGTTTAATGGGAAAGTCCTTCTACTATGAAATAAGTGACAGTTCTTTTCAGCTTTGTTTGAGGTTTTTGCTTCTTTTTTATTTGCCTGACAATAAGATAAACAGACATGCCTGCTTTTTCACAGTAGCTGCTCACATGTTGTTTTGGATATTGACTGAAATTCATCTCCTGCAGCTAGAAGATCTTTGCTTTCACCTGAAGTCTGCAGGTAGAATTTGACAGATTACAAATAAAACAAAGGTCCACTGGGAATCTGAAT
Organism: Apistogramma diplotaenia; assembly: GCA_015052665.1. Taxonomy (NCBI): domain Eukaryota; kingdom Metazoa; phylum Chordata; class Actinopteri; order Cichliformes; family Cichlidae; genus Apistogramma; species Apistogramma diplotaenia. Next base: position 15,608 of record VOQJ01001274.1, on the reverse strand, counting down.
CAGGACTATTGCAAAATCTTGCAGTCTTGCATGACTCTGACATTAAAACATTTTCTTTTATTAAGAGATTCACTCACCTTATCATCCATCCATTCATTTTCTCACACTTATGCAATTCAGGAATTATGGGAATTTTTACTTTTGAAATCAATTCTTAAAGTTTTGATTGACGCCTTTTATTGCACATGGTTCATATTACAAAAAAGGCACATTTTAAAAATATGAGCAACATTGGTTTGGTATCACTTTGGTATTTCTGAATGTAAACGCACACAGTGCACACGGACCACCGACAGAGAATTCAGCCCTGCTCCAAATATGACCCCATTTAATGAGCTTTAGCCCATTAAATGGGGTCCGCCCACTAATTGAGCCAAATAAATTAGGGGGGAATTCGGGGATGCCGCAACACCGCCGAGTGATGATAACCAAACTAACTCCTGCAGCTGGAGTGTGAAAAGAGCTGCCTTGAAAATCCCATTCAAATAAGTACTGAATAAGGAAATCTATGAGAAGGCCTGGACTGAATAAAAATGAAGGCATTAGGATAAAAATAGAACAAAGATACTTTTTGGAGGACAGATTTTCAAAGCAGAGTAAACCGAAAGTCTGTAAAGAAGGCCAACAAAGGGAAAACGAAATAAACCTCGATTCCATATTGTATATGTAGGTTTGCTTTCACCTGTGTGGAGACCAGTTCACTTGCAAAGCCCTGTCACAGTTATTACACTGAAGACACACCTTCCATGCTGGGCTTTGTATAGGAGATATTATAGGATAGTTTGTGAGTTGTTATGTTAATCGCGTGTTTACTGCTGTGGTGCAACAGCAGAATTAAGTGTTTTCCTCTGCTACATTATTCATGGGTTCGAGGAGAGCCTTGGCTCCATGTTTGGCACTGGCTTGGGTTGTTTTGTTTAGCGTCCCCTGTTACACAGGCCCCATCCACCCTACTTCTCACATTATGAATTCTTAATCGATGGCCACACTCGCTCGCAGCCCAAATCTCGCTGGCTCCTCTCCCGCGCCGCAGGCTCGAGGAGCTGGAAACAAGTTCAGGTGCGTCCCGTCTTTGTCCTCATGCTCTGTTTACAAGAACGCAATGCTGATTAATGGAGATAACCAGATAGCAGCTTTTAATGAATAAATTATGATTGGCTGGATCAGGAAGCATTCGATTTTTGCCCAGGAGGCAAAAAAAAATAAAGATTTAAAACGAATGCTTAAACAATAAGTTGAAAACGGGCTCGCACGATACGTCCGAGATAAAGTCTGAGTACCTTTGTCCTCTGTCAGACAACTTTTTTTCTTTAAATGTGATTCATATTGCTGCAGTGCACTGACACATATTAAATCACCATCAACTGGGATTTGACCCTTTTTTTTTTATCAAGGTCACTCAGGTACAGTAAAACAATGAGAAAGTCAAGTCACTTAGTTAATATAAAATCATTCATCAGAGTAATATTGATTAAGGCTCCAGCATGGGGAGGGGAGGGGGGGGGGGGTCACATTAGGAGTGGGCATGGGGCTCACCAGTATCAATAGGTTCACA
>VOQJ01001274.1:3471-14033 GCA_015052665.1 Apistogramma diplotaenia | reverse complement strand
AAAGTCAGGGGTGGGGGTAAGTGTGTTGGGGGGGGGGGGGTGGGGGGGGGGGGGGGGGGGGGGTCACATTAGGAGTTGGCATGGGACTCACCAGTATCAATACGTTCACAGTGAAAGATTGATAGGAACTAAGTTGAAAATCAATGCTCCAACAAGTTAAAGTCACATCATTTGAAGCCATTTCTCTTAACTGAAAACCTATATAGAGTGTGGATAGCAGCACTGCCACACACACACACACACACACACACACACAAAGCAAGAATCCATATGAAGAGTGTTATTGGAGTGCATTTTTACACACATGAGGTGCGGACAGAGACCCCTGGAGTGCTGAAAGAGAGATGGTAGTTGGTGGGATGGCCGGGTGGGTGGTTAGGTAGGCAGTGGTGGGTAAAACTGATTTTTATTGACCCATTAAATCCTCAGTGCCAAATGTAATTTGAGGTTTTTGTTGCTTTGCCACCATTAGCTGCTAACAGCCCGGTCGCTCGGGGCGACGTCCTGACAAAAATAGAGCTGGGAGACAAGGGCAAATCAGAACAACAGCGCATTCAATCTCGGCAGCTACGGTGTCGTTAACATTAGCACGTCTGATTCCTCGACGTCAAGGCAAACAGACGCGTCACTCAGGAAGCTTCCAAATCTCATCAGAGAGGAGACACAGGTGGAGGGCAAAAGCCAAACACTGCAGCGAGGGAGACAGAGTAATCGACAGTGAGGGAGCGATAGGGACAGATAGAGTCTTGATGAGAGTGGGCAGGTGTGTGTTTGTTTGGAATTGTGTGTGTGTGTGTGTGTGTGTGTGAGACCACGCATGTGTAAAGCTCAGAGGATAAGTGCGCGTTGCACGACAAGGGACAGGCCACATCACCATAAAATGTAATCTATTAAAGCTTATCCCAGACAAGATCGCTACATCTAAATTCATCTCAGTCTGTCAGGCTCTCTTCTATTCCCAGTGCTGCTGCATCATAATGGGATGTGACAGGGCATGTCCTAAGGAATGAGGAAATAAGAGATCTCTATGTCACATAGCTGTGTCATGTTCATACAGCCTGTTGCCCCATGAGGACACAGAACAGCCGGGCAAACCCGCAAACAACATGTAGGGAATTAAACTACTCCATTATGGACTTTTGTAATCCACTACATAAAGCCTTGCATCTCTATCTGCTGATCCAAGCTACATAACTTAATCCTAGTCTCAGCGGAGCACGTGAAGCCCATGCATCAGAGCTTATATGGTTACTGCACTTGCCACAATTACCACAATTTGGCATCTTTGTAACTGTGGCTTCTCGCAGGCCTCAGTCACACAGGCCTAGACACTTGGCTCGCTGTCACTACGTGAAACTGGTAACAAAAGAGGGTGCTAGGTGTGGCTAATAAATGTTGTGTGTCCACCAGATGATGTTTTGATGTTCTTTGTGTTTAAAGCACACTTTAAGCTAGCTAGCTAGCTAGGTAGCCTCTAAAATAAAAATTCACTGCTCAGCTGTGCTTTACTCAAGGTGCTTGTGGTGAGCCAACAGGATGAGCAGCACATATTCACAGCATTATTTCAGGCTGGTTACTTGGTAGTGTTGAAATATTGACAGTTAATGAGAAATCTGACTGAGTGTGCTGTGTCTGAGGGTCACGTAGTAACACAGACAAAACCGTAAACAAGGATCGTTCATCGTGTTCAACACAACACAAAGTGGAGGCACTGTTTCAACCATCCAGTTATGTTAACATTTAATTGAACACGGTTACAGCTGCTGGTCTTGTAAAGGAGAAGAGAATATTAACGACTGCCCCCAAAACCCCTGAAATGCTGCTGAACAACGTCAGGCAAGAAGGAAAGACACTGTGCAAGGCTCACACCTGTGAACATATGAATTAACGAAGCATCTTTAGCATAAACTTTGAGAGGAACGCAATCAAGCTAAACACACTAAGCGTGCACACCTCCAGAGCACAGCTAAAACTGCATTTAAAGTTAATTGTGTAGCAAGATGAAATCCCTTACAATGGCAGCTTATCATTTCTGTACACAGACCTACTACAGGTTCAACTTTAAACTTCACAGAGACCTGCAACTGAAATACCCTCCACTTACTCCAAAAGTAACCAAGCTCTCTGACAGTAAGCAGCCCTTATATCTTCTTACTGACTTGCAGACCACACCAAAGAAGGGAGCTGCACTGCCAGCTCATCAGGAATTAAGAAATGCTGAAGTATATGATAAAAATAGGCTACAGTGTAAAGCTTGGTGTAATCTAAAGAAATGTATGGAAGTGTGGGCATGAGCTGTTTGTAGTAAGTGTAAACCAAAGCAAATGAAAGGAAGAACAGGCGTGGGCTTGCAGTATTGTTATGGTGTTATGGCTAACCCAACCGCACACACAGCAGCCCTGCAAACACACACAGCACACATTCTGCCAGGGTGGAGGGGGCCTGTGACCATCACAGCCCCCTTTTTCAACAAGTCAGAAGGTCCAAACACTGCAGTGCGCTGCCATCCTTCGTTTGACGTTGCTAAGCTACTCTTACTGAGAACTTAGGAAACACCCAACCAATAACGGCTCAGGCCTCACTTTGCTCTTAGAGCGTCTGATAACCCGATTTCATGAATTCCACAAGCTGTTGCAAAATTCCCTTCAAAGCTCTGCTCCGTAGTGCGCTGATTGAACATTTATGTCGTTCTACCTCTTCTTAAAGATTCTCTCTCAAATTCACATCTGACCCATTAAAACAGATTGAAACTGGTTCCGTGATTTATTTCCTCTCATTGGCTGAATGTATGTCACGGTTCTGAGCCCGCGGCCCAGTGTTTAGAGTTCTTTTGGTAAAGTTCTGTTTTTGTTTTCTCTCTGGTTGCGTTTATTACTTTTTCTTATAGTTTGGCTTCTCAGGTTGTAGTTTTGTATTCTGTGCTTGGTTCTAGTTATTCTGGTTATTTCATTCTGGTTTCCCTTTGTTCTTGTCTTCCCCTGTTTGTCCGTTGTCTTATCTGCATCTGCCTCAGTATTCACTTGTTACTTTGTTAGTCTTGTCTGCCTTGTATTTTACAAGTAGTTTACTTCCTGGTCCTGCCGTGTTTAATCATTCCCAGCTGTGTCTCCACCTGTTCCCGATCCTCTTGTCCTGTGTGTGTGTCCTTCAGCCCTCAGTCTGTGTCAGTTCTTTGTTGTGTCGTCATCAGTCCTCTGTAGCTGTGAACCTTTTCTGGTGGTTTCCCTTTTGTCTGTCAAAGCCTTTGTATTTCTGGACTCTTGCCTTGACTTTGGGATTTTGTATTTCTGCAAATTCAAGCATTAAAACTACATTTCAAGTTAGGTTCTGTGTCCACGTGTCCTGCATTGGGGTCCAGACCTGCCTGCTCCACAGCTGCATTCTGACAATGTAGCCATTAAAAGACTGGTGCCATAAAGGTTTGTACATAGTCTGGATCTGTGGAGTCGCTGCTCCTCACACCAAATCTGCAGCATGAGCAAAGATCGACATTCATCTGAACAAGACACATTTTCCAGCCTTCAGCTCTTGGTAAATGCGCACTCTTCGAACCCGATTTTTCCTGCCTAACAGTGAAACCTAAAATGTTTGCAGATGAGAGCTGGACTCTGGCCTCCTGGTTGAAACTTGAGCGATTTTGCTTCCTAACATTTAAAATCAGCTCTAGCAGATGTGATTTTAGTGATGCTTCATGGGTTGCTTCATACTGTACGGTAGAAAAAAGTTAAGCTCGTTAATTAGGCTCCATTTTTGCCACTCAACTAGGTAGCAACACGTAGTAATCTCAAGTAGAGGCTCTCTTTGTCAGTAGAACTGCTACTCACTGCAAGGCAAACAGCAGTTCCAGAAATCCTCCAACGAGCCTGTCTTACAATCAGTCAGTGCTGCTAAAATCTATTTTTTCCCCATTTGTGATGTGAAAATTAACTTCATATTGTGTCCTGTTTCTGCATTCCTAAGAAGGTTCTTGATAAGTACATTATTTCCTCAAGAAAGCTTTTACATGTGGTAAATTACCTCTCCTCGATATTCGCCCAGATCTCATCAAATGTCCTCTAAAACTCAAAGTACGACTGCAGAGAAATTTCTTATCTAAAAGTGCAGTAGGCAGCAGCCGCTTGCTTTTTTTCTGTCTGTTTTTGTATCCTCAATCCCTCACTGCTCACCTTCTACCCTTCCTATCCCCCTCTTTGAATGCAACCCACTCAGTCAGTCTGCCAGGCAGCTAGCACCTTGAAACAATGCACCAATCACTGCACAAGGAGCGTGGCTCGCACCTCCTCTCCCCTGTAGTCTGGTGGGATTGGCTGCTGCTTCGTTCTCCAGGGGTTTTCAGACAACAGCCAGATCCTCGGACCACTGTGTGGCTGCCAGGAGCAAAGAGCTCTAATGATCGCACGCTGCCACTGAAGCAGAGCCAAGGACACAGAGGCCCAGAAAGAACTGCAAAAACCAGAGTGCTGAGGGGGATGGAGGAGGCATCACAATTTCTGTATTATTCAGAAGTGTGTTGAGGGCTATCTATCTACCTGTCATCCACAGTAATCATCCTATTTAAATTCAGCTGGAGAAGATCTTTCAGAATGGATATGTCCTTCTGAAATGCTTGTGGAAAATGTATTTCTTCTTAAGTCATTACTGGTCAAAGGTTTAAGCAGGTTATTGTGCAGGATGACTCAGTGGTGGACTGTTTTTCTCCTTATATTCTCTTGTGGCACGACACAGCATCTGGGGATATGTGGTGAGAATGGCAACCTGAGCATTGTCAATGAAAAAAAAAAAGACTTTAAATTCACTCACTCCCCCGCTTTGATTCATGCTTTATTTATGCCTACCTCAGTCTCTGTTTCTTACCCCATCTCTTCCTCTCAGTCCTCCACATTTATAATTACCCTCACCTTTTCTATGCCTTTCAGTGTCTTCTCTATACGCCTTAATCTCTCCACCTGATAGACTCTTCTTCCTCTCAGCCATCTGGCCCCTTTTCTCTTTGCCTTTCTGTCACCTGCTTTTTGTCTAAGTAAGGGAAAGCTTTTAGTTCCTTATCAAACTCTCATGAATTATGAAGTGCCACTGTCCAGTGGCCTGGACAGAAACACATCTCACTGTCTGCCTGCCTTTCTGTTGATGCAGCTCAGAAAGGAGCGCTGCTGCATTCCAGTCAAACTCCTTGTTCTGTAGGTTTGGGGTGAATTATTTAGAGTGTTGTGACCTACACCCACCCCTAAAACCTGTGTGTGACGCACACAGATCTACCTGCCGAACCTCAGCCCAAACACACCACGAGAAGCTGTCACACGGGAAATCTCAGCAGTGAACTAAAGCCTGCAGACTGACTGCAGGTCAAACTTTGAACCTAATGATGACTCAGCCGGGAACCAAAGCACGACGTCCCTTTACAAGATGCTCAGCTGGATGGCTGAAATAGACTCATGTATCTGCCCACCTGAGACTAGAATTAGAACAACTTAGCAGGGGGAAGGATCCAAGGTTAACATAATACTCCTGAATCCATGTTATATGCTAAAAAAATGCAGCCTTTTCTTCATAATGATTTGTACTGTAGTCAAATGTTAGCATGCAAAACAAGCTAATCGTGCAAGCAAAACAAGAGAAACATTTGAACATGAACGTGCACAGAACACAAACAATAACTAGACAGTGTTGGCTAAAGTTCTGGACAGATTTTTATAAAGATTATAAATATTAAAATTCCAGATCATCATGCATCTAGAGTGCTGGAGCAGCCCCAGAGTTTGCCATCATTGCCTAATACTCTTAGACTCCTTTCCACTCCTGCAGTTACCTTTCAGCTCCTTCAATGTGCCTCAAGGAAACAGGGAGAGAACAGGCTTGTGAAGCAGCGAAGGAACACAAGTGCATCCTCAACAGATATTCGTTTATTCATTCACCTCCATCGTGTGTTTGATAAATATAACATCTGTTAAAATTCAAGTGCAAATCAATTGTTTTTTGTTTTTTTTGTACGTCATCCATCCATCCAGCCACCCTCCCTCCCTCTCAGCTGCTTATCCAAGCAGAAAGGGTCACAGGAAGGCTGTAGCCTATCCCGGCTGTCAAAAGGCAAGAGGTGGAGCACAGCCTAGACAGGTTGCCAGTCGATCACAGGGCTTCATGCAATGTCAAAATCCCAGAGAGGCTAAGCTAGGGCGTACAGCACTGCTGACTCACTGAGACTAACACCACATCCAGCTTCTAGGCATAGCTGAGTTTTGATCCTTTATTTCCACATTTCAAGTCCAATCCATTTAAATAGCAGTCAAGCCCGAGCACGAGCAAGAAACTCAAAGCAGACAACACGGGGCAAGTGAGTTAGCATGGCTGTAGATGAAAGTAGTCAAAATACTAAATTTCACCCTCCATGCTGCCATATCAAAGAAAAGATTAATATGTCTCCTTATTTACTAATTCTGGCAGCTCCTCGACCGACACGACATTTCGATGAACAAACCCTGCAACTGCCTGGAACACCAGGCTTTATCTCAAAGGACACAGGTATCACAAATCACTTCGATTTAATTAGCATATTTAATTAATGAAAATTACCTGAAGTATTGTTTCTGGTATTATCATAACTGACATTCAAGTCCTAACCACACTACAAGAAGTGTCAAACAGCTTGACAATTTTTTTTTAGTTTTACCTTTTTAAAGCCTTTACATTTTCTTTTTGATTGTGATAAAATTGTGCTTATCGCTGCACAATTAAAAATCAAACTCCTACATTAAAGTATAAGTACTTTTTTAAAATACTCTTTGTCCTGTGGGCAGACTGTATGCACTTAAAAGGAGCGTGCTGTATGCACACTGATAATGATGTCATTTTTTTCTGGGGAAATTTTTTAAAAAATTTTTGTTCTTATGCTACTGTTTAGCGTTGACTCAATTTACAGCATCGCCAGGTGCACACATGCTGTGCATAAGCACCAGTTTGCCAGAGGATGCACCAGAACTATGGATAATCCACCAATAAAGTGATGCAGTACAAAAAAATTTCTAGAGGATATCTCTATAGCCATAGACCTTACAAAAGATGAGGCGCAGGCTTTAGTGAAACCCACAAATGATCACTGTTTCTTGTTCTGCTTCTTCAACTGTGTGTTGGAGTCCCTTTAGGGGTCACCACAGTGGATGATCTGCCTCCATCTCACCTTATCCAGCATCCTGAAGTCACACCAACCTCCTGCACATCCTCCTTCACTGCATCCACGAATCTTCTCTGTGGTCGTCTTCTCTTCAATCACTTTTCTATACCCATCTAACCTTTGCACACACACACTCACATGCATCAAGGGCACCACGGGGTTCAGTATCTAATCTCAGGTATTTAACCTCATCTGGCCTCCCTGTAAGGACCTCTGCTCCTCCCATCTTCACTGTTACATCCATCTGTTGCACACATTCTGTCTTGCTGCTACTGACTTTCATTCCTCCTCTCTCCACCGCATACCTCCACCTCTCTAGGCTCTCTTCTACCTGCCCACCACTTTCACGACAGATCACAATGTTGTCTGCAAACATCAGTCTGCAGAAACTCCTGCCTGACCCCATCTGCCATCTTTACCTTCACTACTGCAAACAAGAAGGGGAACCCATCTGTCACTCCTACCGCAGACCTGACCACAGCCTTGCTGACCTCATACATGTCCTGCACCCCCCTCACATACTTCTCTGCCACTCCTGACCTCCTCATGCAGTACCTTGGCACCCTTTAGGCTTCTCTATACTTCCCCATCAGCCGTCTCAAACATTGCATCTGTAGTTTTCATCACAAAACCATCCTGCCGCTCACGTCTCTTCATAGCCTAACATCAATAACTGATTAGCAGCGGCGTTTGGGGTCTTTTCTCTGCATTTATTACATACCTGCAACTCCACCTGAAAGCAGAAACTGTGACCTTCTCCCAAACGAGAGCCGTGTGCATTTAGGCAGATGATACAACAGCGGCAGCTGTATAAATAGCTCATAACTATTAATTATTCCCCACACAGTAAGTAACACTGTTTACTTTGTACACCTCACACAGGTGCACTGTCAGAGTTTTACATTTGTGAGATTTGAACTTCATGGGACAGTTTAGTTGTACTGTCCATCATGATGATCTGCCAGTGGACTGCGCACATATATCCCGGTGACCTGAAGGTTGCCTCCGCCTGCTGTGAGCAGTCAACTTAAAGCAACCTCAGGTCCACACATCAGAAACGACTCTCACTCTCGCACCTATGTGCATCTCTTGGCAAGGCACAAGGTGTGCACCTGCTTCTCTGCAGATAAAGTTCAGAAGTAAAGGAAAGTTCAGGGATGTTTATTACTTATTCAGTTTTTTCTGCCTTGAATTCAAATCCAGTATTTACAGTTAATGATTATTTTATCAAATACAGAACCTGAAGGCACAGAAACACTGAAACCTTTTATTAAATCATAATTTACAGGCAGTAAATCATTTATCACGCAGAAACACAATTTTCTGATATCACAAAATAAAGTAATACAATAACTTTGTGGACATCAGTCAAAAGATTTTTGCTCATCATTACTAATGAATGATTTGGGGAATTCTGTTTTCACCTCAAATGCACTGCAGCACCTCTGCTTCTGGACTTTTTAAAAAGCAGCTGGGTACAAAAAAAAAAACAGAAGCACAGTGACTCACAAGCAACCTTACATATGTCGTCATGCGGAGGTAGAACAATATGGCTGGAGGCAGCGTGAATGCAAAGTAAGTCAGCTAACGAGATGAGCCGAGCTTCTGGCAAATACATGCAGATGATCCTTCGTCTTAGGATTGGAGTCGGGCATAGAAAGAGTCGAGAGCTCCAGTATGGATTAGCGGGGCTGGGAGTTACTTATGCTCTTCAGGAGAACACAGAGTAGCTCCACACTGGATTACAGTTGGGGGAAAAGGTTACACACTTCAATGCACGTGAGAGAGGGATGAAGAGAAAGAACAAGCTCACAGCAGCAAGGATAATTAGAGACGTCTGCTCTTCCTTCCTCTAACAGTACAGTCAGACAGGTGTGCCTGTGAAGAATGGATGGGAATATTTTTTTTGAGTTTCTGTTTACCTGCATGAAAGAACCATTTCCCGATAACTACTTGTGCACGTTTGATATTCCTGTGCTAGTGTCACCCATACAAGTTGCTGTGTATTCGCTGTAATTTGGTAATTACGGCGCATTGATGGTTTTAATTAGCATGAGAAAGAAGTTAGTCACAGTATGCCCTAGCTTGACACTGATTGTGATCTGGCTTGTTAGTAGATATTTCTCACTCAACTCAATTATTCTCCTTAATGAACTTGCATAATGCAGTAATGTCTTACCTTATGCTAGGTGTAGTCACTAGTATACATGGAGTCAAGAAACTGAGCAAGAAAAGTGAACAGATGTCTGGTTAGAGGGTGAAATGCTAGAAATCATACCAACCAACAAGGCAGACATCAACTTTATCCAGTCCGATGTGACACAAATACATAACCAGGTGCTAAAATCAGCTGCGACATCCCGGCATCAGTCGGATTCTGGGCTCACTGTAAGGTGCACGTGCACACGCACACTCTCACACCACAGCCTCGAACAGCACCTCAGGTATTTCCTTGTCTGCCCTCTGCAGCTGCAGTCATATGCACTGGGCCTGATAAGGCATTAGCATTCCAGCCCTGTGGAGCAAGATCAGCCTTCTCTGTTGTAATTAATGCAGTTCCCTCCTGCGCCGCATCTACAGCAGGTAGCTATTAGACTAAACAGAGTTAGCACGCTAACCATTTCAATGCAGGTATCACTGGGAGCTGGAACAGAATACACAATGGCGAATACAGAGAAGAGAAACAAGGTTTTACTTTACTTGTTTATTCCCAAAAGTAAATAATTCGTTACACTACTTCTTGCCACTGCTCTGAATTACAGCACATCACCCAAGAAGCAAAGGCCAACATGTACAGTACAACATGAAAACTGACTTATTCCTACATATCAGCACACATGTCTATTTTAATAAGATACTTTTCTGGAATTTCATTATTACAAGCGGATCAAGGAGCCACTGTGACGTCACCCTGAATCCTCTGCTTCCAAACAGAGCATGAAGGACAGGTGAGAGGACGCTGCGTGCATGTCCATCCGAAGGTAGCAATTCACATGTGACCATAATTTCCAAATGAACATTAGGCTGTGTTTAATAAGGCTTAAAGAGGAAAGAATAAAGCCGTAAACTGAAAACGTTTGCTAAGATTGCACATAACTGAGCATTACAGTTCATTTGTCCTGTACGAGGTGGGTGCTGGGGTGGTGAGAGGGTGTGAGTGAGTGTTTCATATATTATGTGAGAAAAGCAGGGGACCTTCCTGCATGTGACACAGACAGGTTAAGCTGTCTACGGGCTGCGGATGTCGAATTTAGGAGCAGTAATGCCTCACATTACTGTGGTAAAGAGAAAAGTAATGTGATTATAGTCTCTCAAAGGGGCGGCCAATCAGCAGCAGCAGGGGAACAGGGGAACCCACATGATGCAGCAGCTGCCCCAAATGCACCATCGTGTGTAC
>VOQJ01001269.1:10945-27027 GCA_015052665.1 Apistogramma diplotaenia | reverse complement strand
TATACACACACACACATACATTCACAAAAGCATGCTTTGTGAATGTATGCTTTCTCTCTAATATTTACCAATGGATGCATTGAGAGCAACTTGGGGTTCAGTATCTTGCTGAAGGACAATTTGGCATGCAGACTGGAGCAGCCAGGGATAAAACCACCAACTTTCCGATTAGTAGATGCCCTGCTCTACTTCCTGAGCCAAAGCCACCCACAACGATCAGTGTCTGTCTTTATGTGTTGGCTCTCTAATGGACTAGCAACCTGTCCAGGGTGTTCTGCTCAGTGACAGCTTTGATAGTCTCTAGCCCTCATCCCTGAATTAAGAGAACGAGTTTTAGACAGGTTATCCATGCCATGTGCACAAATACAACCAACAACATCTCACTCACAGGCTTTTGAAACGGTGGACTGATGACAAGCTGGATGGTCCCTTCTTTCTTTCCCCTATTGGATGATAGTGCCAATTATGTTTTGAATGGTTAACATCTGGAACATTAAAAGCACTGACAGGTGAAGAAAATAACTGATCATCTTATTACAAATAAAAGGCCTCTACTATAATGGAGGGAAATCTTGGTTACTGCTTGTGGATTGCCAGACTGGAATGGTGATTGTCCTTTTTAAGAAAGAGGACATGATCATACCTTTGCTTGAGTTACCAAAGGATCAAACTCCCTTGAGATGTTTGATGGCAGTGAACTGGAGATTCCATGCATTAGTGAAATTCAGGAGGAACAATGTGGTTTTGACAACTAAACTTAACTAAACTAAACTATAATGTTCAATACAAATCTATTGTAACCCTGCTGTCTGTTTGGCAGTGCAGCAGATTCACATTCTCAACAGGCAACTATGCTCTCAACACTGAATTCTGTTCCTTCAAATCAGTCTGGCGCTTGACAGTTTGGAGAGCGGAGCCCAAAGGAAGAAGATCGCTAATGTGATTGCAATTCTGTTCATAACATTTGTGGAGAATTTCTATTTGTAACCATGTGGTGAAGGGTCTCCTCTTTGGAGGCCTCAGGATCACCTTGCTGCCTTTTGCAGATGATGTGGTTCTTTTGGCTTCATCAGGTTTTGACAGTTCACACTGAGGTGGTTTGTAGTCAGATGTAAAGCAGTGGGAACAAGAATTAACATCTCCAAGTCTAAGGCCAGAAAAATGTTTAAGTATCTCAGGGTCCATCTTCCTCAGGTAAGGAGATAGTAGAGTGGGACACTGGCAAGTGTGACGCTGGCAACGGTGCAGATGCTGTATGGATCTGTTGTTGTGAAGTGAGATCTGAGTGTGAAAGCAGTTGATCTACATTCCTGTTCTGGCCAAAAGTGGGTAGTGACTGAAAGAATGAGATCACTGACTAGGTTGTCTCCTGGCCATGTCCAGGGTGAGGTGTATATCCTTCAGGGATGAGGCCCTCTCTTCTTAGACTGCTGTCACTGCAACCCATAATCTATCTACCTATGGATGGATGGATGGATGGATGGATGGATGATAGATGGATGGATGGAATGCTCTGCTGCCAATGTGCTTTGATCCTAACACGTTGTTATTTCTATGTTTTTAATTTTACACTGTGAATTTCTTGATCTACTTTCCCACACGATTATTAATTCCGACCTCGTGAAATCTCCGGGATGCTCTTTTTATAGCCAGTCATGTTACTGACCTGTTGCTGATTATCCTAATTAGGGATGATTATTTCCACTAAATGTTTATTTCACCATTGTGCAACTTTTCCAGCATTTCATTGCACTTGTTCCAATCATTTGCAGCTTCTTGCTTTCTGCTTTTATATAACATTTATAGACCAGTATTTATCTGGTGCTTGCTGCATATAAAAAAAAAAAATTAGTAGAACACTGGACAGAAAGATTGTTGTTGTCTTTCTGATGTTGACCTTTTTAGTGTATTTTGGTGATACAAAAATTCATCTTGTAAATGATAAAAGTTCTAACCTACAATAAATTTGAACAGTGTAAGAAAACCCCAGCACTTTGACATCGTCTTATATTATGGAAATAAAAAAGGACTGAATCTACCATATTCTGGCAGCCAAGATGTGCAGACAAAAGACTGGCCCATTTCTAGAACGGATGCAGACAGATACCAATAGGGGCCTGGGGACTTGAAAATCGTTGGGCTTGGCTGGTATTCAGGGTGAATCAAGGCCAGTAGTGCGATGCAGGGGCCTGATACAACTCAGGGGAGGGAGTGGCATGACTGGAATTAATTTTCTGTGATTGAGGCAATTTCCAAGGTTACTGCAGAGAATCAAACAATTGAATGTCATAGGAAGTGTTGTTTTTAGAGATGTTATGTCCTTGGTCACAGCTCATACGAAGAAGATGGCGCTGATAGCTTTATGTTGTCTCCAGGAAAAAAAAAACCTAGGTGTTAAAGCACAAGAGACATAAGTTAAAAAAACTGCTAATACATGAAACCAATTTCAAAAGATAAAATTGTTTGAGAAATGCATTTTTAAGTTATAACATTAACAACAGAATCCGGGAGAAAATTCAGAAAAATGCTAAAAAAACAAAAAAAGAACATAAACCTATTATAATCTTTCAATCAACTCTAAACAAACATGCTGGACCTTATTTAATGCTAAAACATAATTTAATTGAAATAGATCTTGTGAGTCAAAGTTAATGGTGAGTATCAAAATTGTGTCCTATATTCTGCAAACATATACACCAGAAGGAAACTAACAACAAACAAATAAATAATGCAGTCTACTCCATAGTTTTGACATACAAAAAAAAAAAAAATAAAATCATGTAAACATTGCAAAGGTGTGATTTATGGCAGAGCGCCTTCATTTAACTGCAGGTGGCAGAATGCTCTTTCGGTGGTGTATAATTGCTGGAATATAGCTCTTGTTGACTAGGAGCAACCATCCATGAAGGCAACAAAAAACAAATGAAAAAACACAGCCGAGTGAAGTTCTCCATTTCCGCATAAGAGATGCCCTAAAAAAAATTAGCCCTAAGGAGCCCAAAGAGAAGAAGTGCTGTTTTTAGATTGTGCGTCAAAGTTCAAAATTTCTGTCTATATTAATGACATTAGGCACCAAATCCAAATTATGACATTCACCTATTTGATCTCACACAAACAAGCAGAAACAGAGAAATTCTGGTGGACCACCAAAACCAGCAGCTGTTTATACATATATAATCTTCTATTGTGGCTAAAAAAAATATAAAATTCAAATTATCATCTCGAAACATGAGTCAAGTGATGATGGACAAAATTTAGTTCCCTAATGGACAAGAGATAAAAGGCAGGATATTAGTATAATTCCATTTCAGTTCTAACATGAAATCAATATGACAGTTATGAAGCCAAATTGAAGTCTTTTAGCCTAAAATGAATGTAATATTTTTTTACTTGCTGAGCAGTATCTTGTCCCTACTGAGAGAATTAATGACAATTTTAGTATAACTGTATTAACAAGAAGTGAACACTTTTCATGAAGTCATAAGGAGTACGACAACACAAGTGCCCGGAGAGTCTAACTGCACGTCTACCAGGCTCCTTAACTACGTGACGGTGGATGCTGTTGACCTAGGTCTGCCGCGGCAAAACTCAAATATATCAAAAATGAATGCAGAGAGAGATAACAGGCTTATTTCACTCCATTCTGTGGTTGAATGAAAAATGAATCCCCAAATTTCAGCTTTTTCGGTTGAAAACACTGCAGGGTAGTGAGAACCTCTGAAATCACGACATGAGCAACAGGTGCTATCATCAGTTAGTGTTGCTGCCAGCAATAGCCACAGTCAGGCATCTGTAGTTAAGATAGTGGTAGTGTTGAAGCAGACACATTAGTCCCAGTGCCAGCATCGGGGCTATCATCAGCAACGGAAGTAGTGTTTGCTTGGCAAGGTTTGTAAACGATAGCTCTTGAGGGGAAGATAAAGCAAAAATCAGAGAGTGCTTGATGGGCCAAGAGTCAGGACAAATCACAAGAAGGACTGCGCCAGCAGAAGCTCCTTGCACACAGAGATGGTGGAGTCTGGAGAAATGGTGATGGCATCTCATCAGTTTCAGCCATGAAAGAAGTCCCTGCAGCCTTATAGCTGCTGGAGGAGCCAACTCATTTCTAACTTGTTGCATTGCTGGTTTTCAGACACACTGTCCAAAGAGGGATTTCTTTTCTGCTTTCTAGGGGCAGGTTTGTGCGTGTGCGTGTGTGTGTGTCTGTGTGTGTGTGTGTGTGTGTGTGTGTGTGTGTGTTTTAATCCCAGTCTTATCTTTGACTCTACTTACTCTGATTTCATTGGCTCAGAACAAACTCTGCACTATCTTTGCTGTTGTGCAGTTCAATCAGAGTCACTGGTGTAAACAATGACTTTGAGGACTGGATAGATATGTTTACAAAAGAACAGGGAAGATATTCTTTTTAAGGAGAGATTTTAGGGCAATCAGATCACTCAGAATAATTGGTTTCTGCCTGGCATGCAATGGCAAAGCTTCAGTTTTTATTTTACTTTATTTTTCATTTATTTTTTGCTTGTGCAAAGAGGTTGCTTGACTTTTTAATGAGTGGGGTCTGAAATCTAAGATGTACCATTGATACATACTGACCACTCTACTCTACCATAAGACACATACAGAGGTGCAAACACCTGAACACATCTGTAATGACTGTGCAGTAATGAGTTTTTTGTCTCCCACAGAAAGATAAGATACAAAAATGTTGTCGTTGTTGTCACTGTCCATGGGCATAGTTTATAGCCAACAGTACCAGGTTACCAGTTCAAGAATTCCCAGTGCTGTTTTTCAAGTGGCACAGACAAGAAGAACTGCACTCACTCAGCTTACTGATGTGACAGGAAGTGTCACAGATATTCTTCTCAATTCAGTAAAGGTCTTTAAATGCATCTTTGTATGGCTTCATGAGGGGCAGGAACTCCTGGGGGCTGGTGATAAGATGTATATGCTCTTCTTTTCTCCGCAGCAATAAACCACGTGGAGTTCTGCAGACTCTCGTTTTCAGGTCCCAGATCTGTATATAGAGTAAAAAGTGGCTCACAAGTTTAACACGTGTAACATTTTACACATATATTGCTATTATTTTATATTATTATTATTAATTATAATATTCAAAATAAATAAATAAATAAAACTGACAATAATGAGCCTGAGGAAATCATTTGGGGGAGCGAAAAAGGTGCTACGGCTTCCCCCAAATGTAGCTAGAGAATCTCCGACACCCTTCCTGGGGGCAACTTGCGCTGGTCTTGTGTTGCCTGCTAATATTGTTGTTCTCTGTGCGACATTGTTTTCACACGACTGTCACGTCAGACTGTTGCTCTGCTCTTTGAAAATCTGTTACCTTTGCTTGCATAAGAGATTAGGTGATCGCGAACTGCAGCAGTTGTTCAGACAGACTAGCTTTAATTATGTTGTAAGTAAGATACGCTTGGTTGTCTTCGCTGTCTGTTGCCTGTCAGGCCTAGACGGGTTCTGTGATGTCACTATAGATATGACTAAGATGCAGTGAGAGCAGACTTTGTTGTGCAAAACCTAGTAGTCAGTGCACTCAGCAAGTATAGGATAAATATATTTATATTTTACTGTACATGTGTAGTAAATGAAAGAAGCCAAAAGCTTGTATTCATTTAACACATCTACACTGTTAACTGTAATGTTCAGCTACCTACTATTATGTTTTTTTTTTCATATCTATGTCTATTCTTATGCCATGCTCAGTAACTCCAGCAATAGAAATAGTTGTTTAAATGAATAAACAGTGTTGTATTTAGAAATAAGTAGTTCTACAATTTATAAATTGAGTTTAATTCAGTTTTATTTATACAAATCACAACAGTCACTTCAAGGTGCTTTATATTGTAAAGGCCATACAATAACGTCTGCAAATACTGAAAAATTTATCATTTTCAAGAGCTACAATGCAATTAAATATAAAGAAGAGTCGGGGTTCAGGGTTTCATCTCATACTACATCTTTGATATTTTACTTTCACTTTAACCAAGTTTAAATACACAGTCCTCACAAGTTTGTGTAATTCTGTACAAAAAAGTGTTTTCACTTTTGAAATGTTTTTTTTTCCCTGTTTGATAAACTTGCTGTTGTGACATTTGCATCTTGTGAGGTCAGTTACAAAATGACCTCTTTGATTTTGCTTGATTTGACAGCCCATGTTGTCGGTTTATAGATCAAAACTTGTGTAGGAATTTACTGTAATACCACAATCATTTTTTAAATGTTAAAACTTTCAGCAGCAGATTGTCCCACAGTTAGTTTGTTATGTGCAGGTAAAAATGCAATGCCAGTTTCCAGTACGGTTAAGACAACTGAGAAAGCATCAATACCATTAATACTATTAAATGCATGTTGAAAATAAGTCAGAACTATTCAGTCATTTCAAAAAAAGGACCTGCCACTTTAACTTTGCGGATGCTTGACTTGTTAAAAATGAAACAGCAGTAATAATGGGGGTGGACATTACTCCCTCTGAAGAAATTAATTTGTTGCAGCAAAAATACACAGTGGCTGAAAGTCTGACATTGACTGATCAGCATGATTAAACTGCCAATTGTCTAACAAGGCCACTGCGCATGTTTTTGTGAGATGTTAGTTTACGTTAGTAATTGTGTTTCTTTTTGCTGTACTTCATCAAATGCAATATAAAGTCAATAACAACATGATACTGCTCTTGAAATAATTGCTACCAGGTCACTGAAAAACCCAACAACTGGCCAGTAACAGCCCCAGGAGGTCTCTCAATGATGTCACAGGCCCTGTAATGTGATGACCACGCTTTCCAAGTCATACCTGTGAAACTGATGAGAGATGAATTCTGGCACAAATTAACAGTTACATTTATGAGAAGCAAGCTATGACTTAAGAAATACTGGTGATAACAAAAACATGAATAATGGCATGAATGATGAGTAATGTTAGCCAATAATAGAAGAATTCGTTATGAGAACGAGCATAAATAGAGACGGTGTAACATGGAATATCAGAGACGTTTCAGAAGCAGATCTCAGTTCTGGTTCCAGCTCTGATTATTTTATTTTTTATCTTTTTAGAAAAAATAATTTTAAAATAAAACATTGAAGTTAGTGTACCTTTACAACAAATATACACATTTAATTAGGATGAGGTCTGGTCATGTGTGGTGACTTAAAGACTTAAATACACAGAGTGAGGATGGTAAATGACTAAAGCATAATGAATACACAGGAGTTTAACCTAAGTGTGTGTTTGGAGATCGGATTTTTCATATCCAAAACACCATACAGTAGAGCATAAACAAGCAGAGCTGTACTTTGGGCACCTTTCACACCTTTATCCTCTGCAAACCAGACCAGAAACTATGCCACTAGAATCAACTCAAAGCTCCCCGTTGGCAATGACTGTCCAACCCTTTTCACGTTTGCCTTTGTCCCTGAAACATCTTTTTGCAGCTGAGGTGTGTTTCATAGTGACAATTTGCTATTAGGTCTTAGTAATGCTATGTGGGCAGACAGAGGCGACCTCTGCCCTTGTGCTTGCTTTCCACAAGGCAAAGAGAGGCTCCTGTCTTGTCTAGGTCAACTTCCCTTTCAAGCAGACAGTTCTTCAAGCTGCAGGGACTGCAGCACCTCCGAGCCACCTAGGTGTCTCACAGAGAGTCTTGGCCCTCTCACCTTTTGCAATTACGGCCCAGAACACCATGCTGCTGTTGCATCTGCAGGAGCTGAAAAGAGAGTAAGTGTAAACAAAGAGCTGGTTTAGATGTACCACTGACACTTTTGGCCAATTACTCATGTCTGTGGTCTGCAATTGGCTGTCTGGAAGGATAAAATGGGTCTGAAGTGAAACATCATTGAGGTCCAACCACAGTAAATATAATTTTGTTTTGTTTTCCTCCATGGCTTTAGTGCAAACAAAGAATTGTTCAAGATTTTACAAAACTGGAATTGAAAATCATATTTAGATAAATGGCTGATATGCCTCTCTGTGGACTGTCATAAAAGGCTAAAAACAAACATGTACCTTTTGAAACTGACAATGCCTGTACTCGTCTCAAGATCTGCACTAGCTTGCAGTGCTTTATTAAGTTGACTTTTGCCTAGAAAGTCTTTTTTTTATAGAAAAAAAAAGCAGCTGCTGTGTGCAGTGAGCAGCACTCCTTTGGCCCGGTTTGCATGCATTCTTACAGTCACAGCCTAAGTGGAACTGCACAGTTGATATTGGCTGGTGTGAGAGAAGACCTGTATTTGAGTTTTTTTATTGGGGTGTTGCACAGACCTGGACGAAGTCATTTTCTCAGCTTAGAGGACACCCAGTGCTCTCATCTGGGACTGTGACTATAAAATAGTAAGTTAAAGTGAAATACAGAATGGACTCACTGATGGCAGTTCATAGCAGCTAGAGTCTTCAGCATGGTGAATGACATTTGTCAGAGCCATTCATTTAAGCAGAGAATCATCTAATGTAAATCCAAGTCCAACTTAATTGCTTCAGCTCTAGATTCAAGGTAATGCAGGAAAATCCCCCAAAGTAACCATAACTTACGTACTGCAGAATCTTTAGTTGTATATACAATAAAAACACATATGCATGCACATGTGCTGTGTAAACCATCAGGCAACTTTAGAAAAATATTTATTTCAAGTCAATTTTTGAACAGAATATGTATTCCAAAGCCTAATGAATGTTAAAGCAAAGTCAAAGACAGGAGAGGAAGGTTGACAAAGTAAGATAGAAAACCCATTACGTCCGTCCTCCACGGCTTCCACCATACCTCCTGCGCTCTTGTGAATTAACTTTCAAGGGCACAGAGTTTCAGCAAATATTTCATTTCCCAAGATGGCCATCGCTCAAGCTATCACTTGAACAACTCAAATCCGCCTTTTGTGAAGAAAAAGGGGGGGAAGATAGAGGGTATATAGAAACTGAAAGATGAATCAGATTACTTTTTGCTTTTTTTTTTGAGTGTCAATATCTGGAGAAGTTGAACTGCAAGATTGGAGCCCTTCACATTTCTTTCATGTCAGTGGACAATACATGTTTTAACACTTCTATTGTATTAAAAAAATGGAATTCATTTTGTTTATTGAAACTGCTCCTTTGCACATAATTACAAAGGATTAATTTCCTGTAATTAAGATAAATAGGATCTATTTTTAGGTCAGAAAAACTGTCAATGACACTGTGTTAAATGCTATTTTTTGCTGACTTCAAATGTATCTATTTTTAATTGATTCTGTCTGCCCGCTTGTCCGTTAATCATTTGATGTCATGAGAAACATGGCAGTTATCCAGCAGTGATGTAAATTAGCTTTCAAAGAGCGGGTTTTATTTTTAAAAATCACAGCGCTGGCACTTCTTATTCAAGTTGATTGTATCTACATTCAAAGGTTCAATGAGAAGTGTTAGCGAGCAAACACCAGCATGCGGAATCAATGCATTCCACGTGTTTTATAATTGTCGATTCTTTGTACCAAAAAATAAACATCACAGGGTACTTCATCGTTGATAATTTGCATGATCTGTTTGAAAGCATGGGGACGTAAGCTATTCAAACATCATACTTTGGATCGTACTTTTATTTAAACTGCCTTTTACGTCACCATATATGAAAATTATTGGGCTTTTCAAAATATACTTTGGTGACACCAATGCTCAAGTAGTGTGCTTAAAGTATATGTCGCATGGGGGCTGGGCTGGGGGTCGGAACACTGAAGACAAGGCTCTAGGGGTCAGTGTCTTACTGGTGGTGCTTTCACCATCTTGAAACAACAGGCAGAAGGTCAGAGTATCCCCACCAGGATATGAAAAGAAAAAAAGCGATGCATTAGTCAGGCCTTTGTTCCTCTAACATACATGGGCTTCTCCCAGTGGTACTGCTGGTTCATTGTCCCCAGGGGCCTCAATGGGTTACAAGCTTTTGGGGTAGAAAGGACAGGGGGGTTGCCACACCGCTTTCCAAAGGTCGGTATCTATGTCTCTCACAGCCCTAAGCCATCAATGGCAAACAACTGTTGCTCCTCTATTGCAATACAGGGTTATTAAAGCTATTTATCTAGATGCCCTGCCTCAGCAAAGACAGCTGGGACAGACTCTGATGCATGCTTAATACACTAATCACACTTTCTCCCCAGGACCCCTGTTGGCTGCCCTAATCTCTTTCTCTCACTGTTTCTCTTTTTCTCATAACTTTGATAGTCTATGTCATGCAAACAGAAACTGACAAGTAGTGCACTCATAAAACTACTGACATCCCCTGCACAAATACATCAGTGAGTGCTTGTGCTGTCTTCTGGTGCCTTTTATACAGCAGCAAACTCAGAACAAGCTGACACTGGTGTGCCTTCAGGGTTCCTGTTTATTTTTTCAAATTCCTGTGAGGGCTATTTTGGTCACGGTCCCATCATCACAAGCTTCTTCTGCATGTACATCTGTGCTCTATATATCAAATCATATGAGCCAAGTCTGGTTGCTTGTACAGTTAGTATATTTTCCAAGGATGCTAATTTTTGCTTTGCTAAAGTGTTTTGGCGATAGAGACTAAGCTGATAATGATTGAAATTATTTTAAAAAGAGTTTATAACATAGGGGTCAGGTGCAATGTGTGTCATGCAGTGGTCAATAACAAGTTGTTGAGCTGTTGAGGCTGGCTAATGGGCCTTAGCGCTTGGCCACCACACCCCATGCTTTTGTGTGTGTGTGTGTGTGGGGGGGGAGTACATGTTGCAAACAGCAGTCCATGATGTTGTTGTTGGGCTCTGGAACCATTCTCCTGGAGAGGGGCTGGACTCCAGTCTGGAGTTGTCCTCTGTGAGAGATGGAGTTGGGGTGGGTGTCCTTGCATCCCCTCACCTCACTGCCTGTGCATCTGAGTTTTCACTGCTGGATGACGGTGTTGTTTACCTACAACTACAGCACTTAAGTGACAGCTCAGAGTGCCCAGTGTTCTGAAGACACTGGGTGGGGTGTCAAGGGTGCTGCATCAGGTGACTCCATCATCCTACTGGGAGGCTTAAACGCATACATGGGCAATGACTGACACCTGGAGGGGCATGATTGGGAGAAAAGGCCTGCCTCATCTGCATTTGAGTGGTGGTCTTTAATTGGACTTCTGTGCAAACCAGAATTCATCTGAACACCATGTTTGTTCGTACTGTAAAAATGCCCATAAGTGGACATAGCAACAGGACATCCTAGATCCTGGGCAGACCCAGGACATACCAAGGCATTCCCAGCTGGCCTGCGAATGCCTCGGGTCCCTCCGGATGAGCTGGTGGAGGTGGATGGGGAGATGGAGGTCTGGGCTTCTTTGCTTAGACTGCTACCCCCACAACCCAGCACCAGATAAGCGGAAGAAAATGGATGAACATAGGTCATTAAGATTAATCAATCATCATTTTTTGTGTAATAGTTTTTATTGATATTGTGTAATGAAGTGTTACTTAAAAAGAATTTAGAGCAATTGTTTCTCAGCTCTGCCCAGCAGAGCTACCTGAACACATGTTGACATAGTAATAGTTTGTCAAACGCTCTGGGAGAAAGCTACATCCTTAAACATGTCTCAGGTGTACTTGAGTGTGCTGATGTTCTGTATGTAGTTAACAGCAGCCTGATGGATCAATCGCAGCAGCATTTTTCATCTGAAGCTGTTCACACCGATTGTTACAAATCAGCGGCTTTTAATGACTGGTGAGTGCGACTGTATCTTCTTGGTTATTATTGTCAGTGATCTTTTTTCCCCCTTGAACAAAAAAAAAAAGAATCTGACACTCAGATGGCTGGCTGCCACTAACCAATTCTCGCACTTGTTCTAAAACTAATTTTCCAGCTGATTTGACATTTTAAAGTTAGCGAAGTTAAATATCAATCCAGAATGATGGAAAGTGCACAGTTTAACTTTTTGTAACTTCCTCAATCTGCAATTTGCATCTAAGTCACTGGTCACAGCACCTACACAAGCAATTGGAAATGCTTATTCTTACCTGTTAGTTTTAAAGATTTTATGCCACAGATATGAACCACTTCCAGACCACGAGTTATAATAATCAGCTATTTTCATGCTCATATCTTAGTGCCCTGGTTTTTCTTCGCTAAAAAGTGTGAATATTTTTGACACCAAAATGAACGACACTCATTTATAATGACTGCACTGACAGTTTGAAGGAAATTACATTGTCCTTAAAAGCGGATCAAACCTCTGGACATAAAAATTCAGATGAAATATTATTACAATGGCTGTTTGCTTTTATGTGAAGTGCAACCGAATGCATGAAGCTGAAGTGTGTTTCTAAGGGTTTTGCTTTGGCACACTCCAACAATGAATAATGGTAATCTAAGAGAATAAAGTCTTATTGCTCTTGGTTCATTGCTTTTTTTCTACATTGCATTACACTGGAGCTGTTTTTCGTTCTGTAAACTAAGATTAATTGCATTGTTTTTCAGGGATTTCACATAAGTTTCTCAGTCATATCACATATGATTCCATTTAGCTACTGAAAGAAAGACATAATGTTTATGGGACAATGACCATTTACTGCCTGCATAATGTGCTTTAGAACTGACTGGAAAGCCTATCATTAACCCAGGACCAGTGAACCACGAGTATTTCACTGCGTGTCCCTTAAAGGTGAATGGGCATGCTAATATTGCTGTTAACCTCTTGTGCTGGTGGTTTGTGTTTGGCCGTTTGGGCTGGCAGAATGAGTAACAGCATTTCTGCCTGCAACAGTGGTCTTATAAGATGGAAAATATGTATTTACATAACTGGGCAGTGCAGCACTCCCTACATCATTTTTATTTTCACTTTTTAACCTCTCGTCTTGGCTTTCTTGAACTCCTTTCTCAAATGGGGGCAATTACGTAAGCCCTTGTACCGAATGAATCAATGTGCATAAATATTTTTCTTTCTGACATTCAAGCCCCGAAACAGGAAAAAAAGCAGGGCTGCTTTCATAACACAAACCCACCAATCCCCTCTGTGATGGACTTTTTATTTTTGGTTTCCAAATTATGGATAAGAAAGTCACAGTTAAAGTGTAGTTTTCAGTTAAGATTTTAGATATAAAATATTTTCTCTGTCATCAAGATTTCAAGGATCAACGCTATTATACACCGATCAAGCACATCATTATGACCACTGACAGGTGAAATGAATAACTCTTATTATCTCCTCATGATGACACCTGTTAGTGGTTGGGAGGAGAGAGACAATGAGAATACTTCATCCTCAGAGTTGATGTGTTAGAAACAGGAGTGTGTGTAAGGATTTGAGTGAGTCTGACATGGGCCACATTGTGACGGCTCGATGACTGGGTCAGAGCATCTCCAAAACTGCAGTTCTTGTGGGGTGTTCCCAGTCTGCACTGGTCAGTATTATCAAAAGTGGTCCAAGGAAGGAAGAGTGGTGAACCAGTGACAGGGTCATGGGCGGCCGAGGCACCTGGCACCTGTTGTCTGATCCAACAGATGAACTACTGTAGCTCAAATTGCCAAAAAGGCTGATTCTGATTTTAATAAAAGGTGTCAAAATACACAGGGCATTGCTATTTGTTCTGTATGAGGCTGCATAGCTGCAGACCAGTCAGGATGACCATGCTGACCCGGAAAGCACTAACAATGGGCATGTGTAGACATGGATGGTCGAGTGCGTGTAGCCTAGAGGATAAGAAGAGCGTTCATCACTGAAAGGACCCTGGTTTGAATCCCCGGACGGATATCACTGTGGGCTCCTGAGGAAAGCCCCTCCCCCTCGGGGCTCCCCGGGCACCTTTCAGCTGCCCCCTGCTCCACATTGTGCTGAGTGCACTCTATGTGTGATGGGTTAAATACAGAGACAGAATTTCATTGCATGTATGTGACAAATAAAAGCTCTTCTTCTTCTTCACTATAGGAAGAAGGCACGCTGGCAGAGACAGTATGATGCTTTGGGCAACGTTCTGCTGGGAAACTTTGGGTCCTGGCATCCATGTGGATATTAGAATAGAATAGAATGCCTTTATTATCATTATACAGCTGTACAATGAGATTATATTATTATATTACCCCCTACCTTAGCATTCCTGCAGACCATATACACCCTTTCCTAGAAACAATATTCCCTGGTGGCTGTGGTCTCTTTCAGCACAATCATGTGCACTTCCACTTGTTCAGGCAACAATTAGAGGAGCACAACAAAGAGTCTGAGGTGTTGACTTGGCCACTAAATTCTCCAGATCACAATCCAATCCAGCATCTGTGGAATGTGCTGGACAAACAAGTCCAGTCTACGGAGGCCCACCTCCCAGTTTGCAGGACTTAAAAGATCTGCTGTTAACATCTTGGTGCCAGATAGCACAGCACACCCTCGGGGGTCTAGTGGAGTCCGAGGCTTCACAGGCCAGGGCTGTTTAGATAGCAAAAGGAGGACCAGCATAGTATTAGGCAGATGGTCATAATGTTATGCCTGATCTGTGTATTTCTCAATGTGGAATGTTGGCCAATAAGTATGAGTCAAACAGTGATAATGTGAAATATGAAATCCAAATGAGTCCATGACACCACATTCTGTCTGTGCTTTATCAGTAGTACGTTGTGAAGTATGCAATGAAGCATTTTCTCAGCGGTTATCCATATCATCTCACTCATACACAATTTCGAAACACTATTTCAAGCTGAAGGACACTGAAGTCGTCCAGTGAAATACAGGTTTCAAAGGCCTTATCTTTAGAAAGGATGTATACTACAAAGAAACATTAATGAATAAAATAAGCATAAATAATTTAGTGATTAAGAGACATATTTGAGTAGGAGAGAACTGAATGTCCTAATGATGGACCCCACTCTTTATGCTACTGATTGAGGTCCAAGGTCCCTCTCCAAGGCTGGCACAGCTATTCATCAGAACCATGACATGCATGCACTCGCTCACATTGCCTTATTGTGTCATCAACCATCCGTCCCCAACACAACATTATTTTAAAAACCTCTGACCTCTGCCTGCTTATCTAAAATGTCCGGTCAGAGGTTATAAAAAAGACTGTAATTCTCACATAGAGCCTCCCGTTACTGTACGTCCCATAGTTGTGTTATCTAAATAAATCAGTGGCTAAAGAGATGCCAACTTCTCTTTCTTATTTTGAATTTTTGACATCCAATAGTGGCATTACTCTACTATTACACCAATACGTTTGTCCTGTTTTATGTGTGACCAACACAGAGCAATATTCATGTTGAAGAAATTACATTTTGTTCCATTTGTAAATGGTGTGTAAGTGGTACATTAATTATGTGCCGGTTTACCACTTAAAAGGTTTTCTGTAAAGTATGTATCACATCATATCTGTGATATAGTGTAGTTTAAGGTATTTTCTGTGGGTGATGATAATTTCTATGTAACAGATAAGGAACAGAATGGAGCTGCTTTCCAGTAAAAGCTTTTCTGAATGGTAGGAAAAGAATCTGCTGACCACTTACTATTAAAGGCACATTCTCTCAGCACTGCTGTTGTCGTTTAATAACTATTTATGAATTTGTGCATCTTTCCATGACCCTGTAACGTGCCTATCGAATTAAATGAAAAATCAAAAAAGCACCACCTACTGCTTCAGTGATGGTGCGTTATCAATACAACCAAGACAGGTTTTAAGATATCAGCAATAGATCTTCACTGCGGTGGACGTTTTGCTGCCAAAAGACTAGAAAGTACTTTATGCCATTAGGGCTAATTGTCCCTCATCAATATTACATTACTTAGTTAACCAAAGTTTAATAATTAAATGCACTGTCTGCAATGTCTTCAGTTAGAAAGAAATCTAAGATTTAACAACAATACCTCGATACCTCACCAAATTGCTCCTGGGACACACATTGTCTGAGTAATTCTGCTGTATTTAAAAAAGAAAGCTAACTATTAAACGAACTGTACAGTACATAGATCAACAGGAACAAGTCAGCTTCCCTATCTATGGAAAAGGTCCAACACTCACAGGGAGGTGACTGAAAAACATCTGATTTGTTCTGATTTTTGTACAAAAACAAAACAAAAAACTTATATATTGTGATGTTAATAAAATCTTCTTCTTTTTTTTTTTTTACAATGTAACAGTTATATCTTC
>VOQJ01001262.1:2457-12534 GCA_015052665.1 Apistogramma diplotaenia | reverse complement strand
GCCCTCGGACAAATGTAGTTGACGACCCCTGCTGTACACAGTGAGAAAGAGGAAAGGTGCTTTAGCCCCAGCTAGTGGTCGGAGGCATCATCGTATCCCAGAGAGATTAAAAGCATCTTTGATAATAGTTGAGGTTATTTACACTGCACTGCTCTGGACTTTGCACTGGTCATAATTGATGGCCTTTCCTAATTAAAAAGAATGCAACAACACAGGAAATGTCTGAGGCCTCGTGGACTGACTTTCATACCTTTTCTTTTTCTCAGGCACGTCCAAGAAAAGTAACAGAGGAACGCAGCTTCACAAGTACTACATGAAGCGCAGGACGCTGCTGCTGGCACTGCTGGTGAGCAGTGAGAGTGTTTGGACCCAACTTGAGAAGCCCGTTCATCATCAAAGCCTTTTTAAACTCTTCTCTGTTGTGTGCCCCCCCACCCCCCAGGCCAGCGAGATCGAACGCCTGACGACATGGTACAACCCGCTCTCCACACAGGAGCTGGCCATCGCCACAGAGCAGTCTGTGGAGACCAGCATCGCCAACTGGAGGTCCAAATACATCAGTCTGACAGAGAAACAGTGGAAGGACAACGTCAACCTGGCCTGGAGTATCGCTCCGTACCTGGCTATGCAGTTACCAGCAAGGTGGCCACCATTCTTCCTCTGGGGAAGAAAAAACAAACTTCAGCACTGGTTGATTTTGTCAGAATAAAAGAAAATAAATATGTTAATGCGAATGCTTTGTGGAATGATTTCAGGTTTAAGAATGACGCCATTGTTGCCGAGGTGACCAGACTCGTGAGACTCGATCCTGGTGCCGTCAGCGACGTACCTGAGGCTGTGAAGGTGAGATCAGCTGAGCTTCAGAAATCTGCCTTTTATCTTTAAAGTAACTCACTGTATTATAATTACCTTCTCCAGTTCCTGGTGACGTGGCACACTATTGATGCTGACTCCCCGGAGCTGAGCCACATCTTGTGCTGGGCTCCAGCCGACCCGCCCACCGGTCTGTCCTACTTCAGCAGCATGTACCCTCCTCATCCTCTCACTGCTCAGTACGGCGTCAAAGTGCTGCGCTCTTTTCCTCCAGTAGGTCGTTTGTATGGTTTTTCAGTGGATTTGGATTTGAATTGTTCAGTAATTATGAAGGCAGTTTCCTTGCCTAGTGGATCGTGTCTTGACCCGAGTTCATGTGTGAAAACAGCTTCAGGAAGCCAAAGCTTTCTTAATGCTGCTTCATGTTTCTGTTAGGATGCCATCTTGTTCTACATTCCTCAGATTGTTCAGGCTCTTCGTTATGATAAGGTAACATTCACAAATTAAATTAAATTGCAAAATTCTGTTATTTCTACAAGAAATATTCAAGTATTTAAAAAAGAAATCATTAACAGCAGGAGCTTAAAGGACGAGTCAGTCAACAGTTATTAGTGTTTTTGCCAAAGCAGAGACTTGTAGTAGTAAAGTCGCTCTGCTGTGTGTGCCGCTCAGATGGGTTACGTTAGAGAGTACATCCTGTGGGCGGCCCAGAAGTCTCAGCTTCTTGCTCACCAGTTCATCTGGAACATGAAGACCAACATCTTTATGGATGAAGAGGGTCACCAGAAAGACCGTGAGTAGAAGCTTGAGATTGCAATAGTTAGAAGAGAGAAAATGGGCGGAACTTCCTCTTGTCATGTTGGCCATAAATAGTGCAGATATGAGTCATCATTGAGCAATATTAAAGCCATGCCTACTGCTCAGCAGTATCGCTCAAATGGGAATAACATGTCATGGTTGCATCACTGTGCGTTAGTGATTCTCTTCATAATGCATTTATAGCAGCAGATGATGTATTACGAGCGTGTTTTTGCCATGAATGATGTCATGAATTTGGCTCGGCTGTGTTCGATTAATACGACTCTCACAGAAGAACCAAATATGACCTGTTTTAAATGAAAGTGTGTTGATATAATTGCATGTATTTTTAATGCGCAGCTGACATCGGCGAGCTGTTGGAGCAAATGGTTGAGGAGATCACAGGTTCTCTGTCGGGTCCTGCCAAAGACTTCTACCAGAGAGAGTTTGACTTCTTCAACAAGATCACTAATGTTTCTGCTATTATTAAGTAAGTCTGTTAGCTTGTGTTCAGCTGTTTCAGTTTCAACCACAGAGGAGTTTAAATCTGGGTGTTGTTTCCTCCCCAGGCCAGTTCCAAAGGGAGAGGAGAGAAAAAGAGCCTGTCTCAAAGCTCTGTCGGATATCAAGGTGCAGCCAGGTAATAAATTGTCTCAGTACTCTATTGGATCTGTAAACTTCAGCGAAAACATTTTTCATCTAAATATTTTGACACGTGAACCAAAAAGGCCACAGGACCTCACTGCCCTCTGATGTTGTGTCAGCTTATGTTCCAAACTTCCTTTAAAATGAACCTTTTGTGTTCCAGCACCATGTTTTCATTTTGAACTCCACTCGAGTATAACTGGGCCTTGGTTCCTGTCTTTGAGCCA
The DNA here is from genome assembly GCA_015052665.1 of Apistogramma diplotaenia. Taxonomy (NCBI): domain Eukaryota; kingdom Metazoa; phylum Chordata; class Actinopteri; order Cichliformes; family Cichlidae; genus Apistogramma; species Apistogramma diplotaenia. The sequence continues at coordinate 10,051 of VOQJ01001262.1, read as the reverse complement.
GCTCCCTTTTACTTCACTGCCCCCTGTAAGGTGGCTCAAAGATGCTTTAATATGAGCATCCACCGTTCAACAACAGGCTGTATTGTATGTGTTGATTGATCAATATCAACATGGATAAATCATGTATCCCTGGACAAAGTACGTGGGCGGGACAAAGGAAGTTACAGCACCAGAAATCTGCTAATTAAGTACATGAAATGAATGTATTTGAACCTGAGCTCTCTGGAGCTGCATCTCTACCATCATAGAAAACCTGTAAGAGTTTTGCACGTCTGGTGTTTCTCAGGAGAGCAAACTTTGACAGAACAGAATCGACTCATCACACTGATTCGTTTCCATCCTTCGACTGTGCAAACAGGCTGAGGTTTCAACACCGCTGTGTTGACTCTGACGGAGATGTTGAAATGTTCGACTGCTGTGAAGTAATCGCTGTTTTCCAGCCCCGTCTGTCCTTCCCGGGTTTATATCTGAATGCTTCTTACACAGCACTGTTCGAGTGCTCAAAGTGGAGTCAAAGTACTTTATACAACATGTCTCATTCACGCATTCACACACATTCATACAAGCACTTCTTTCTGTGCCTAAGTGCGTTCTGTGCTTTCACACTTACTCACACATCAGAGAGCAGCTTCTTGGGTTCAGTATCTTCCAGAAGGTAATGCAGACTGGAGCAGCCAGGGATCGAACCGCCAACAAGACCTAAAGTACCGCATCAGCACCCGTCTTACTGAACCTGTTTTTCTCCTGTTTTCTAGGCTGTTACCTGCCCAGTAATCCTGAAGCCATAGTGCTGGACATCGACTACAAGTCTGGAACACCTATGCAGAGGTAACATTGGCCTGTGTGCTTCATGGAGGACTTTGATGGATCATTTTGACCCTGTGTTTACCTCATGGGAGCGCATGTTTGTGTGTGTGTGCAGTGCTGCCAAGGCTCCCTATCTGGCCAAGTTCAAAGTGAAGCGCTGTGGAGTGAGCGAGCTGGAGAGGGAGGGTCTCCGCTGCCCGTCAGACTCCCTGGAAGATGGGGAGGAGAATCCAGATGGGTCCAAGAAGGTTTGCTGGCAGGCAGCCATCTTCAAAGTGGGAGATGACTGCAGACAGGTGCCTCGTTTTTCCTTCGCTCTCTAATCAGACGCCACAAACTTCTGTCTCCAACTAGTTTTCTCTTGTGTTTTTCTCCTTTTGCAGGATATGCTTGCTCTGCAGATCATAGGGCTTTTTAAGAACATCTTCCAGCTGGTCGGCCTGGATCTGTTTGTCTTCCCTTACAGAGTGGTGGCCACTGCACCAGGGGTATGATTCCTGTCTCCATTATTTCACTGCTTTTCTCAGCTTACGTTCCAAGTCTTTGTTCAGGGGTCAGGGGGTAGCATGTACAGTCATTTTATTTACTTTGTTCTGGGACTTCAGCGTCCTCTGATGTTCATACATGACAACCTGACTCTTTTAATCAGTACAGAAGGTTTCATGAGCCTGTTCTTCGCCTTCTCTTCCTCAGTGTGGTGTGATCGAGTGCATCCCAGACTGTAAATCCAGGGACCAGCTCGGCAGGCAGACGGACTTTGGGATGTACGATTACTTCCGGAACCAGTATGGCGATGAATCCACCCTTGCCTTCCAGAAGGTATGCAGCTTGACACATGTGGCTCCTATTTCCTTTTTTATTGTTTACAAATTTTTGAAATTTGTAAAGAAAAAGTGTCAGCTCAGTGATGGTTTATCTACAGCTAAAGTAAAGTAAAACGTTTGACAGGTGTCTTGTTACTCTGTGTTTGTAGAGCACTCTGCATTTAACCACAAGTTACTGTTAATCTCCGGTCTTTGGTCCTAAAATCCACAATCAGTTCCTTCCTTAGTAGAAACCAACCCCCCGATCCTCGTTTGAAGCTTTAAGACACCAAGTTCACTGGTGTTTTTTTTAATACGGAGGTAAACAAGCATCATTTCAGCTCATTAGCATGTTTGTCTCCTTTTTGCAGGCTCGTTATAATTTCATCCGCAGCATGGCCGCCTACAGCCTCCTGCTGTTTCTGCTGCAGATCAAAGACCGACACAACGGCAACATCATGCTGGACAGCAAAGGCCACCTCATCCACATCGGTGGGCTGCGGGCTCTGAATGTCCTCACTCACTAGTTATTACCTCATTGATTATCATTGTTATTCATTTATAATTATTGCTCAGAGTGATGCTGAGAGTTTCTGCCTTGTTTCTTGCAGATTTCGGCTTCATGTTTGAGAGCTCTCCAGGTGGAAACCTGGGCTGGGAGCCGGACATCAAGCTGACCGACGAGATGGTGATGATCATGGGAGGCAAGATGGAGGCCACGCCTTTTAAATGGTTCATGGAAATGTGTGTGAGAGGATACCTGGCTGTACGGTAGGAACCTCCAACAACAGCAGCTATTTGATACTATAAGGTTTCTGTCCATCACTTGTCAGTGAAGTGAATAGTGTGTGTGTGTGTTGTGAATTGAACTGTGGTTTAACTTCATTTTGGCTCTTCTCTGAACACACAGGCCCTACATGGATGCTGTGGTTTCTCTGGTGACCCTTATGCTGGACACTGGGCTGCCATGTTTCAGAGGACAAACCATAAAACTCCTCAAGTAAGTTCAGCAGTAGGATGTCTGAGAGTGAATGTTTTTGCTGTTGATGTTGTGACTATGTCAAAAATCTACTGTAGAGAGAAATGCTGGCAGTTTGTCTGAGGTCAGAGGAGCATCCTGTAGGAACTAGGGCTTGAAGAAAGAAAAGGAAGCAACAGTGTACAAAGCACATAAGGCACTAGACTGTGAAACTGTTTCCTCCATCAAAAGAAGTTCACATTGATCGATTTCATGGGGGTGGGGTTGTGTTTTCAGGGGACGCTTTAATCCGCAGATGAGCGAAAAAGAAGCGGCGGCGTTCATCATCAAAATCATCCAAAGCTGTTTCCTCAGCAGCAGGTGAGAAGTGTTCTACAGTTGTTACAGCAACCACACATCAGGCCACAGGCAGTGTTACACTGCAGTACAGCACAGGCAGAGACATTATTATTATTATTATTGTTAATGGGAGCTGAGCTAAGCTGGATGAGCTATCCTTGTGTAGTATCTTTCGGTGATATCACAGTCCTCCTGTCAAGAATCGAGCCTAAAAGAGCTTCTTTAGCTAAAACCCATTTTAACATTCTCCCTGTAACACTGCAGCACTAATACATTTTTCATTCCAACAGGAGCAAGACGTACGACATGCTGCAGTATTACCAGAACCAGATTCCTTACTGAAGCTCGTCTGCCGGCGCTCCACTGAGCAAACAAGCAATGTTAAGTGTCTTTATGAAAAAGTGTACCGAGGTGGCAGTCCTGCACGCTGCTCTGCTCCTCAGAGCCGCGCGAAAATGCTAATTTATCTCCCTTTCATGTAATTACTTACATGAGCCTGAACAGTGACGTTTACTGAAGTATCTGAAACACCCTTTAAGTATTTTCTTCATGCTGTTCCTGTGCAAACACTAACGTAAGGGTCACACTAGAGGAAGTTGGCCAAAAAGGGAGCCATACTTGTAGTCTTTATAAACCGTGTCTGTCTTTAGTTCCTGTGCTGTTTTCCACTTTGATGCACTTTATTGATCACAGCATCTCTGCAGCTTCACCTGCCTCGAGCCGAGAGATCAAAACAATCCGAACAAATGTGGATCCGAAAGGAACGCAGCGTCCAATCAGCATTAATCTAAGAGTAGTCTGTAGAAATGTGAAGGTGTTTAGAGAATCACATACTTATGCTGTAGTTTGTACTGTAAACTATTTACTGTAGAATCACATGATTAGGCGTTTTTCTGTGTACGTGTACTTGTGTGACCTGTGCTGCTCTGACGCTTCCACCTCTTCATGCCAGTCGTCACACAGCACCGGTCAAAGGTTCGGACACGGGCTTCTGACTGGTGCTGCGTCAGATCTGTTGTATGGAGGCATTTTTTCTCCCAGCTTTGGTTCTGGTTCGGCCTTTTGTTTCCACTGTTTTACTAACGGTTTTCATTGTGTCTGTTTAACTGTAGGAGACACGCAGTACAAGTAGCATTTACTTAAAATGCACATGAAGTAATTAAGCTGTACTTAATGATTTGGCTTTGAGGATTTCAGTTTACTGTAATAGAAGCAAAGATGTGTCCACTGCATGATCAAGATTTTAAACCTGATTGCCTAGTTGCAGCTGGAATGTGCACGGTGTGTGTTATGCACTCACAATCAAATCCAAAACGTATTTTGTATGAATAAGACAAATATAAGCAATATTTAAAGACTTGATGTTGTGCTGACTGTGCAGGAATGTGTCTTTTCTTACCGTCTGTCTTTAGAGTAGAAAAATAAAAAGCACAACGGAGACAAAAAAGGGAAATAAGACCTGTTGCTGTGTCAAATGACAGGAAAGAGACTTTAATTGAAGGCGGTTATTGGTCGCTAACAGATCAAATGCAGTGAATAAGAGCCTTTGGTTGGATAACAGAGCAATATTTTTTCCAAAAGGAGACGATAAAGTAACGTCTCTTTGGTCTCACCTCTCCTCAGCTGAAAGAAACTCGCTTTGCCAAACACTGAGAAATGTCAATAATCTTGTGGTACAGATTCATAAGTGAGAAAATGTGCTGTACACTGAGACGCAGTGCTCATCTCTGCCTGCTTTATCACCCAGACTTCACTTTGGTATCAGCTGCTGTGCCTGAAGGAAGTGCCAGGGTGGAGAACATTGGAAATAAAAGCACATTGTTGAAGTGAAAAGGCCTAAATTTGGCTCACGAACGGAACCAGAACTCATTATCTTCATATCACAAATAAAAGTTTCTTTTTACTTCTTCCTTTATTTCACTGTACTTTAGCATCCGGCCCTTTTTCACGCTCAGCTTTTCCTGTTTCAATTTCCCTTTTTTAAGTTTTCTTTACTGTCGTCTTCTTTTCTTTACTGCGTTTCAAGTACTGTTTTTCCATGTTTCCATATTCCTCGTCTGTACTTGCATCTTTGTCTTTTCCCTTATTCTTATTTCTTTAATTCCTCTCTCTTCCCCATGTAGTATTAAATGCCTAAATACAGCACGCAGGCGAAACCACGACCTGTTGGTTAATAAAGATATAATTTTTCTGTGTTACGTCTAATAAGATGTGTCAGAATACGCGTGTGCAACATTCCTCATGTTAGCGTCGTTATTAGTCTTTGCATCGAACCCAACCTGCTGGCTCACTGATGCAGACCATGATTATACCTAAAAAGCCATTTCTCCTACCCTCGGTAGAATCACAGCTGTAGTAATACTTGACATAAACTTTATGCAATATATTTGTGTATTAATGCTGTATCTGTGTCTTGGACTTGCTATGACTCCTCCTATCCCGTCCTCGTGTGAGAAGTTTAATGCTGCAGCTGAGTTTTCTTGTGTTTCCTGAAGAGTTTGAGTATACAGAAATGTAATTGGTGTAAACGAGGCCAGTTTTACTCAGATTCGGTTGTTTTCAACATGTAAATCATCCCTCATGGTCACTGTGAGCTGCCTGAGAGTTTGGTCTTGTGTGTTTACTCGTTTGGCTATCTTTGTGAGGACCAGTGTGAATTTTAGCTGCGAGTGAGGCCACGAGGGAACTTCACTTTGGGACAGAGCTGCTTTAGGGTTCAGGTTTGAGCTAAGTTCAGGTTAGGCTTAGGCTTAGGCTTAGGGGCCTGGAAGTGCATTAATTAATGTCCTCATAGAAATAGCCATACTCTGTGTGTGTGTGTGTGTTTACATTTATTCAGTTTGTGGGGACATCAGTTTTTCTGCACATGTGTGGGAACTCATTATTGTCAGATTAAACATGAAAGTTACACTAAAATCAGTCTGTGTGTCATTTATCCTTCTTTTCTTTTTAAGTTTATTTTGCCAAATATACGATCAAACGTGTTTTTGAAGAATCAAACTTTTCTTTAAAATAATTTCTTTGATCAAAGTGAGTCTTAAGGTTTGTGTGAGCCTGGCCACCACTGAGTGGAGACAAAGCAAGAAAGAAGAGACGAGGATAGCCAACAGCACTGACCTTTGACCTCTTTGAATCAACATAAACCGATGTCCTTACAACACATTTAGAATAAGAGGCATGAAGTAAAATATTAGTAGTTTTTGCATCTTTACACTGGATGGTTTTCACTTCCTATAATTTCGTGTCTTAAATGTTGTGACATTGTAAAGTAGCTGATGAACAATAAGACAACAAACGCCGTTTCATCACCGGGCATCACAGTGGTGATTTATACCAGCAGCACAAAGAGCTAGATGCTGGTGGAAAGAGCTCTCATTCACAAAGGACCTGCAGTAAAAAACAGCAGCTGGCAGGACCCCCCCCCCCCTCTTCTTTCTCTTTGTGGGGGGGTCCCAGCTTAGAGCATGACGTGGAATAGCTGTTTCTTTAGTTATGAAAAACAAAGCAAACACATTACAATGCATCATTAAAAATATCAGCAGCTAGATTTTACCTGGCTGCATTATGACCTTCATGGTGTAGTTAACAGTCTCTTGAGACAGAAGATGGACTTCAAGCCCAGGACCCTCCTGCTGTGAGGTTCTGCTAACCACTGTGCTGGCCACAAGAACCAAAAACAAGCGGGAAAATAGTATTGAACTAATTCTGTGCTTCAAAGTAAAGGTAAGATATGAGTATTTCCATTTGCTGCTGCTGTTTCCTGTCCCTAATTCTTGGTGTCACCTGGTCATTTAATTCTCTTTGTACTTTCAAGGATAAATGTCAGGAGTTCAGCCTCAGTTTATAAAAAGCTGCCAGCTAGAAGCAGTTCTCGCTGTTACTGCGTTGTTACAGTATCCAGTGACCTTACACCCTCACTCAAGCTCAATATGAGGAGGATAGTTGATCATCAGCGGCAGTGCCAGCTGATTATCACGCTAGTCTTCATGGCTGACTCAATGAGCCAGTCCGTGGCGGTTTCAGGTGAGCTGCTGAACCTTCTGTTTTCAATACAGGTGAACTGCGCCTCTGTGTGGTGACGTCAAAGGGATGGGCGAGTCACGTGCCCGCCTCCGAGTGAAACCTGTGGTTAACGTTACTGAAATGGGAGAGCGAAGCACGGGAAAAGGAAGGAAAGCGAAAAAGGTAAGCGACCTCCGGGGTGAGCGTTCACAGCCTCCGGGCGGAGCGCAGCGGGGTGTTTGCGCCGCGGAATCGGCGCAGGAGTCGTCGGGTGTGCGGCAGTAAAAGTTTTATGTCGAAAAGTAAGCGGTAAACAGCAGCTGCGCCAACTTAACGCGCGCTTCGAGGGAAGTTCACCACCTCAGCCGCCGCTGTTACCCCCACAAACACGCGAAAACAGCCGCGTTAGGAAGGAAACGTCACTATCGCGGTCTCCACACTACAGTAAGTACGATTCTGGCTTCACGGGCAGTCTCGGTGGGGTTTTGGCTGACCTTTCCTCCCTGACCGAGCCCTCTGGCTCCGTGCCAGCCCCACTGTAAGGTCCGCAGGTTCTTTAGGCCTCTTTTACTGCGCACACTGTTACTTGCGACTGAATACGGTTAAAAAAAAAAAAGGCCTCGTATTTTCTCTTTGGTCGGGGGTCATTAAAAAAAACGACCCG